>CM067169.1:8461949-8616532 GCA_034093135.1 Erigeron breviscapus | reverse complement strand
TTGTACTCCACAAAGCCAATGGGAGTGGACACATTGCAAACCGGTGAACAGGCAGTTAGAAAATCAAACTTGGAACGTACAGGCTGTAAGGCTAAAATCAAATTTGTGAAGATAACTGGGAGTTCCAAATACAAAGTAGCATATATACAACCAATACACAACCATGAATTGTTGAGACCTGAATACAAGCATCTGTCAAAGCAAGAACGACAACTCAAATATGCCGAACAAATCTTTATATACAACGCCTCAAAGGCGAATATTGGTCTGACAAAGGCACATCAGCTCTACTGTAAGATGAAGGGTTGTGAAGAGAACGTCAATGGAACAGTTGTTGACTTTAGAAATTGGTCACGTGATCTGAATGTGTTCATCAATGAAAGTGATTCACAGATGCTTGTGAACAAAATGCTAGAAAGAAAGAAATACGTTCCGGGGTTTTCTTTCTATTACAAAGCTATAGATAACATACTACACTCTCTTTTCTGGGCGGATGAGGTGGCGAAGTGTAACTACAACTGTTTCCATGACGTAATGTCTTTTGACGCCACCTACAGAACCAACAGGTATGTGACTAACAGTGAATCACGAAAATATTTAGAGAAAAATAACATTGACTTAACATGATTATTTCATTGGCAGGTACAACTTGATGTTCGTTCCATTTACTGGTATTGATAACCACCGTAAATGTGTCACCTTTGCGGGAGGTCTGATACGTGACGAGACGGCAAAGAGTTACATATGGCTTCTTAATTGTTTCATGGATGCATTCAAGAAAGAGCCAATCATGGTGGTTACAGATCAAGACAAATCTATGGAGAAAGCGATAAAGACTGTGTTCAAGAAAGCAAAACACAGATTGTCCATGTGGCACATTACCCAAAAGCTGCCATCAAAGGTATGATTGACAACCTGCATACGCTTTAGTTATGAAATAGGAATAAATAATTTATTAAATTTGTTACCCAGCCACTGAGTGATTCTAATTATCTTGAAATATATATACGTGCCATAGGTTAGGGATGCCATTCCTAGTATAGAGGATGAGTTAGAAAGTGATTTCAAGAGAAGATTTGATAGCATAGTTTGGAATATGCACATTGAACCAGCTGAATTTGAAATGAAATGGGACAAGCTGATGAATGACTTCTCATTGAAGAATGATACCTGGTTCAAACATATGTTTGAAATTAGATCCAGTTGGATACCCGCATACTTTATTGATACAGAAATGTATGGGTTGATGAGAACAACTTCAAGATCGGAAAGTGAGAATGCATTCTTTTCTCATTTCACAAAGTCCGGGTCAAATTTAGTGAACTTCATGAGCGGGTTTGAGTCTGCTATGTTCAAGCAGAGATCAACTCAATCAAAACTGGATGCATTTACCATAACAAAAACAAGACAACTGAAAACACAACTGAAGATGGAAAAGGAGGCGGCCAATGTCTACACACATACAATGTTTGAGTTCATCCAAGAGGAGATAGAAGGTTCATTTTACAAATGTACGTTGGATCAGATGATGCAAACTAATACTTCTGCTTGTGTTATCTATGATTGCAGTATCAATTCATCAAACCCAATCCAATACAAGGTAAACAAAATCAAGTTGTAACATGCAAACTGTTTCAAATAATATAATGATTAAATTTTATAATTAAGTGATTGCTTCAATAAAAGTTGTTTTTTTCCCCTGTTTGTGTTTGCTGAAGGTACTTTTTGACCAACAAGAAGGTGACATCATTTGTACTTGCAAAAAGTACCTTAAACTTGGGCTTCTATGCAGACATTGTTTTTGGGTGTTGAGGAACTTCCAAATTGATGAATTGCCCAAAAAATACGTCATGAAACGTTGGATGAAGAATGTTATTCCCCCAGAATTAAGGTCAAGAAGAAACAGATATGGAGACGAGAACATACCTGTTCAAAACTTGATAAATGAAGCAAGTTCAGTTATCGATGATTCTTTACAATGAATTGGGCCAAATGAGAAAAAGCTGGAGGAGTTTGTTAACAAGCTTAAAGCATTGAAGCTTGAGGTAGAAGCTGATAACCCAAACACACCGTCAAAGAAAAAAGATGATATTATATCGTCAATGATCGGGTATGAGAAGCCAGACTCTAATGAAATTCAAAACCCACCAGTTGGAAGCTACAAGGGATGTCATCATGATAATCGAATCAAGAGTGGGAAAGAGATTGGGATAGAACAAAGCAAAAAGAGAAAAATTGTTTGCAGAAACTGTGGAGGTGCCAACCACAATGCAAGGACTTGCGAAAGACAAGCAAAGAAACAAAAAGAAGCTGAAGGAAATTCTGATAAGCAGCCTTGAAGAATTTAATGTTACTTTTTGTTACCTTTCCGAAAACTTAACTTCATAGACAGTTGGATGTTTTATTTTATTCTTTGTTGAAACTTAGTTTGATACACAATTGTTACATTTGGTGAAATACATATTTGCTTAATCTGTAATTCTTTATTTTTTATGATTTGGTGATTATCAAGTGTGTTCCCATAGTGTGTTTTTGTTTATTCAGTTGTTTTTAAAGCAATTACAAACCCTAAGAAATTAACAAAGATGACAAACACATCTGCTTGTGTATTTTAACACTTAATCACCAAGGGATTGACCATTAATCACTGAGAGATTTTAAACGTAACTGGTTAAAACATTTCTGTTTGTGTATTTTAACAGTTAATCCCCATGGGATTGGCACATAATCACCAAGGGATTGGCATATAATCACTAAATGATTTTAACCATAACTGGCTAAAAAGTTTACAAAGAACAAAAACAAATAATCCCCATGGGATTGGGACTTAATCACAAAGAGATTCAATTATTACATTCTAATTACCATATGACTGATATCACCTAGGGATTAGCAATTAATCACCAAGGGATTGGCACATAATCACTAAGAGATTTTAACCATAACTGGTTAAAACATTTTTGAAGAATAAAAGCAAATAATCCCCATGGGATTGGGACTTAATCACAAAGAGATTTAATTACTACATTCTAATTACCATATGACTGATATCACCTAGGGATTAGCAATTAATCACCAAGGGATTGGCACATAATCACTAAGAGATTTTAACCATAACTGGTTAAAACATTTTTGGAGAATAAAAGCAAATAAACCAACAATCAACTAGTTATTTAGACAAAGTACTTTCTAATTACTTCATTGCAGCATACATATACCAAAAATAACCAGCTAAAACATTATCAGTTACCATATGTTACTGCAGATTCTAATACTGTTTAGACGAGTAGCGAGAATATATAAAAAGTACATGATAAGTTTCACAGTGATACAAAATGTTTGAAATTACAATTACTCCAACTCAACTGGATTCTCCTTCTCCAACCCTTTCCCATCCTTTGTTATGACATCCTTTCCAAGCTTCATCTTTAACACCCTCTCAGATTTCTTCCTAGTCACATTTTCACCACATGAACTAAAAAAAAGAAGACAAAAACAGTTACAAAAGTCTCATAATTTAAATTTCACAAATAACAAAAATATTAACTAAAAAAATGTCACTTACCTCCCAGTCATGGAGCTACTAGTCTTCATTGATGCAACTTTTTCAACTGGAACATCAACATTTTTTGGAGGACGCCCACTCCGTTTATTCATCAGAAGTGCAATTGGAACATCCTCAGAATTTTCTTCCTCTTCAACAACTTCAGGAGTAGCTTTGCGAGGACGTCCACGCTTCTTCTTGGGCTCCCCCTCTCCATGAACAATTTTCTCAACATTTTTTTGAACAAATGACGTGTTAAACCTGTGAATCTTATTTTTTGTTGGTGAAAACTTCACAACATGATCCACAGGATCTTTTGAAGACACAATCGTCATCTCTTTCTCACCTGCTTGACCTTCTTGTTCAAATACTTTGTCATGATCAGTGTTGATGTTCCCCTCAGCATCATCATCCTTTCCCTCAACAGAATGAGAACTTACCTCAGAGAAAGCAGCAACACCTTTCTCATTAACATTGACATCTTCTGAACGACTTTTGTATATCTTTCTTGGAAGTTTTTTAGAACCCTTTTTAACATGCTTTTGAGAAGAGATTTTTTGTTTTTTACTTGCATGGCCACCATCATCAACAATGTCTGTTTCCTTCTCCACACCATCTTGAACACGATCATCATTAGGGTTTGCAGCATTAACAGCAACAGTGTGCTTATCACGAGAACTTGTTCCAGTATCGACATTTGCTTCAGCATTTGACCTTTTATCTAACAAACTAACAACATCTGAACTCTTCTCAACAACAACATCATTATCAGAAACAACTTTTTCATCAACAGACGGACCTTGTTTCTTACGACTTCTCGTAACCTTCTTTCTATGACTATGAGCAACATGAGAATCAGAAATGACTTTATCCTGTTTCTCTGAAGAAACTGGATGCTTGCTAGTCACATTATAATCATTCACATTTTCATCTTTATGCTTGTCCACATCATCTTCAACTTCTTTATCGTTAGGGTTCACAACATTATCAGCTTCTTCATTAACTACAACAAGTCTTTCTTCATGAGTTGTTTCATTATTTCCTTCTTCATTCAAATTTTCAAAAACAGTTTCCTCTTCATCATAAAAAGCAGATTGCATGCTAAACACTTCAGAAATTTTGGACTGGAAGAACTTGAATTTCTTGTTCTCTGGCTTCTTACCAGCTTCAGCATTCAAAAACTCAAACAACATTTTTTTCATTTTTGAAACCTCAACCAACTGCTTCTTAGCGGTTTCATAATCCTAAAAAGAAAAGAAAATAAAACAGTAATTCGGATAAGTGTCATACGAAATGTGATGTTTTCGCTAATAAGATATAGTATGGAAGTATAAAATAGCAAATCAATAAGTTATAGTAAGCATAATAGTCACTCGATATACTAAAGTCTAAATGACGTAATTCAATTATGTCATATGATTTTAAACTAATCACTAAGTGATTGTTATAATCATGTGCTAATTGTGCCAGCCATAGGTTAATTATTTCAGCACAATCACAGTACATTATTAACAGATAATTCATTGAAAGTTGTAAAGCATCAAGCAAAAAAAAAAATTACCTCAATTGCCAATGTCTCTTCAGTCATGGGACCCCTGATCTCCATGAAATCGAATCGACCAGACTCAATTTCCAAAGCCTCCCTACTTTTCAAATATTGGCTCCAGTTTTTGAAAACTGGGCGTTCTCTTGGGAGTAGCATCTGATCATACTTTGTTCGATCAATATACATCAGCTACAAAACATTGATAAGGTACTGATTCAGTATTGCAAGAAAAAATGTCAAAATTAAAAAAAATAGGAATATTAACGAGACAGATGAACTCACCAGTAAAAAGGTAGCAGGACCACAATAGTAGGACTCATATTTTTCTTGTTTCCATGATTCTTTGCTCTTTTTCAAATATAACAAAACTTTTTCACTCCAGTTTAAGGTTCTTAAATCTGTGTTGTTTCCAACACGGTGCAGAATATACTCATTGATACGTCCACCGTTCTCACAGTGTATGACGGAAGTCAGAAACAACATTAAAAAGTTCATCTTGAAAAAATGATCAACTTCTCTTGATTGCACCAAGACGTCTGCAATCATATTTGGCACTTATGATCTGCATGTTACCTTTCTTTTTGGGTTGTGGAAACTGTTTCTTCCATTTTGTGGAAAAGTCCACAAATTCAGGGTTCGATTGTAAGGTAGTAAATGATATATTTCCACTTGGAATCCCGAAAACATGCTCAACACTCTTGGGATCAACTTCTATTTTACCTTGCTTTAGTTCTATTTTATTTGTTTCTTGATTGTAGTTAGAAACAAGATAATGAACAAGTCTTCTAGGAAGATCATATATCTGAAAGTCAATTAGTGAACCTAAACCATATGATCTCACATCCTCCTTCTGAGCTGCACTTAAAGAAATAGCCACTCTTAAGAAATTTCGTGGTGTTGTCCTTAGATGGATACTTAACATTTCTGGAACCTCATCCATGATCTTCTTTTTGGCGTTTGGGTCCTCTTCAACAGTTTTTTCTAGTTTACATAAACAAAGAAACATGTTTCAGACAAAAACATTTCCAAAACTGTTACCTAAGCCACCTACATTGTCACATCTAGTTACATGTCATATAGAATTTGAAAATCTGATGACAAGGTTTATGAACAAGAGATTCAAACAATAAATGACTATTTAATTCGTACTGGTCACAACAAACGGATAATTATAAATGTTGTTTAATCATATACTCAACGGCTCAAATCATATCAGAGACCATAAACATACAACTAGAGACCAAATTAAGAAATTAAATTTATGTATATAAGTCATATACATATCAAAAAATAACAATAACTCATTCAAGTAAACACTATGATTCAACAATCGCAAAACATCATCATCGAATCAGACCTGTCATATGTATACTGTCAACTATCAAACTAGTCACATAACTACAAGAATTACCAGAATACACACGAAAAACAAACAACTGCCATTGACTTTAAAAAGTCAAACAAACATAACGCAGCCTAAACCAGTTCATAGCAACAAAATTTTTTACTAAATTCATACATATAGCAACAAACGCGTATATCCAAACAACAAAGACGTTACCAGAACTTATCATCCCAAAATCTACTTAAAATACCACAACTATATAAAATTACATATAGACATCTATATATACATAAAAATATGCAAGTTTGGACTGAATATACACAAACTATATACATATACATATACAGATATACATATGCATATACATATACATATACATATACATATACATATACATATACATATACATATACATATACATATACATATACATATACATATACATATACATATACATATACATATACATATACATATACATATGCATATACATATACATATACATATACATATACATATACATATACATATACATATACATATACATATACATATACATATACATATACATATACATATACATATACATATACATATACATATACATATACATATACATATACATATACATATACATATGCATATACATATACATATACATATACATATACATATACATATACATATACATATACATATACATATACATATACATATACATATACATATACATATACATATACATATACATATACATATACATATACATATACATATACATATACATATACATATGCATATACATATACATATACATATACATATACATATACATATACATATACATATACATATACATATACATATACATATGCATATACATATACATATACATATACATATACATATACATATACATATACATATACATATACATATACATATACATATGCATATACATATACATATACATATACATATACATATACATATACATATACATATACATATACATATACATATACATATACATATACATATACATATACATATACATATACATATACATATACATATACATATACATATACATATACATATACATATACATATACATATACATATACATATACATATACATATACATATACATATACATATACATATACATATACATATACATATACATATACATATACATATACATATACATATACATATACATATACATATACATATACATATACATATACATATACATATACATATACATATACATATACATATACATATACATATACATATACATATACATATACATATACATATACATATACATATACATATACATATACATATACATATACATATACATATACATATACATATACATATACATATACATATACATATACATATACATATACATATACATATACATATAGATATAGACATACACATAGATATACACATGAACAAATAAAAAGTATCATGATAACGAAAATACCTTCATTAGCTTGTGCTTTTCCTTTCTTTTTTTTTTCCAGGTTTTTTTACAGTCTCAACCTCCTCGTTGTTCTCTTCATTAGCGAGTTCAGTAGCTTTTGATTTTCCTTTTTTCTTTCCAGATTTTTGTACCTTCTGAACCACATCAGTATTTTGTACATCCGCTAAAATGAAAAACAAATAAATAAGATTATGAATGTGAAAAAAAAAGCATAAAAAATTATTATTAGGTCAAAAAATTACGATCAACAATGGGAGATACAGATTGGCGAGTCGTACGCTTGTTAGGGCTTTTAACTGTTTTAGAAACTGATTGTTCTGACATTATTGTAGAATTCGGATAGCAGATGGTGTGGTGATGAGTTTTTTTTAAGATTATGATTATGTTTAGCGGTGTGTGAGTGATCGTGTGTGTGTATGATTTAGCGTTTGTGTGAGTGTGTGAGTGAATGTGTCATGTGTGTTTGGCTTTGATAACTGAGCGCGAATATAAAAATATTAAATAATACAACCAACTACCACCACTTAAAATATCTAATATTTGAATTTCGAATTTTTAATAAATTGACAACAGCATGCTACCACTTAAAAATCATCAAGAGATGTAGCTACACAATCACTAATGAATCACTAAGTGATTTGTGTCTTTTACTCCTTGGTTTGTATTGTTATAAAAAACTGAAAATCCACTAATTGTAATGATTTTTTCAAACAAACAACGTATTAAAAAATTAAAATGAAAACACACAAAGATTTAATTTAAGATATAAAAACTTTTAGAGCCTTGCCTTTTTACTGGTTACAAAAATAGTGATTGAACCTAAAAAAAACCAAAGGCCACCAAACAAAAAAACCAATGTGAGCATAATGTGGCTCACCAGTCACCACACTGAAGACACAACACAAAAAACAAAAAACCAATGCTGCACTACGCAGATGATAAGCTTAGATAGTATATTTTCATGCTTGATAGCATAATTCTCCATCAAAGGTTGTGTTAGGACCAGTTCACCTGGAACTGGCCAGTCACCAGTTCACAGCTGACCAGTCACCAGTTGCATCTGGTGACCCAGTAAAACTGGTGACCAAGAAGATTTGTCCAGAAATATATTGAAGTCCAGTTGCACCGTACAGTCAACGCAACTGAAGACTTCCTCCAGTTGAGAACTGACCAGTTGAAGAATCATTCCAGTTGAAGTCGAAGACAACAAATGGAAGATAGAGAATGGCAATGGCAGCGAAGCCCAGTTGGCATTCTAGTCAGTTACAAACTGGAGACCATCAGTGGAAAGCCCTTACAAAGCTTTACACTGATTACGAGGAATTGACTTGTATACTTTATGTACCTTTACCCGGATAATAAGCCTTGTCTTATTATTTAAGTAATAAAAGGTACATAAAGGTGGTTGTGTAAAGTTCCTTTATCATGCGACTTTACACTGCTTTTTAAGGAATTAAATGTTATTCCTTAAATGCTCTCAACCACATTTGTACGGCTAAAGTTAACATCCCAATGTTAACTTTGCCTATAAATACAAGTCATTGCACAACCAAGAATTCAAGTTATTTCACAAAGACGAAAAAACTTCACACTTTGCAAACCTGCAATATTCTTGGTGAACTTGTGCAATCTTCTCTCAATCGCTAAAAGGAACATTTCACAACTTTAAGTGTTTTGATTGTCTTGAGAAATTCCGAGTATAGATCAATTGTATTTCATAGGTTGTTAGGATATTTACATTCGTGTATTATCTTAGTTCCGCATCAACCTTGTAATTTGTTTAATATCAATAAATAAATTACACATTGAAAAATACATATTATCTCATCAAGTTATCTTACAAGTTATTTGTATTATTGCATTGTTCTTTACTTATTGTCATTTAAATAAGTAATCTATCTAGAGCTTGGTATATACACACTGCAACTGGTCGTCTCCAGTTCAGTGCATATATTGCAAAGTAACTCCACCATCGACATAGAGGTGTCTTCAGTAGTACCATCTATCGAGTTGGGACTTACAAGTGGTATCAGAGCATATTTTCCTCATTGGGTTTATAGACTGAACAAAGCATTGTATGGTCTAAGACAAGCCCCAAGAGCCTGGTATGATACTTTAACTAAACATCTTCTTAAAAATGGCTTTCAAAGAGGTGCAATAGATAATACCTTGTTTATCTTGAAAGAAAGAGGTAATATCTTATTGGTATAAATTTATGTTGATGACATTATTTTTGGTTCAACTGATGATGCAATGTGTAAAAAGTATTCTAAAATCATGTCATCTGAGTATGAGATGAGTTTAATGGGTGAATTAACATTTTTCTTAGGTCTTCAGATTAAGCAAACTGAAAATGGAATTTTCATAAACCAAGGAAAATATGTCAGAGATTTGTTAAGAAAATACAAATATGATTCAATCCCATCGAAAAACACACCTATTGCAGCACCATTGAATTTGGACTCTGACCCAACTGGCAAACCAGTTAACATAACTAACTATAGAGGTATAGTTGGTTCACTGATGTACTTAACTGCCAGTCGACCAGATATAATGTTTGCAACATGTTTATGTGCCAGATTTCAGTCTAACCCTAAAGAATCACATTTGCACGCTGTAAAGCGTATCTTTAGATACCTGAAAGGGTGTCCTAATCTTGGTCTTTGGTACCCCAAAGGCTCAGGATTAGATCTAATGGGTTATTCAGATTCTGATCATGCAGGTTGTAAGATAGATAGAAAATCAACAACTGGTGGTTGTCATTTCCTTGGAGGAAAACTGGTAAGTTGGACCAGCAAGAAGCAGACTTCAGTCTCTATGTCCACTGCTGAGGCAGAGTACATTTCTGCGGCCAGTTGTTGTGCCCAGATTCTCTGGATCAAGAACCAGTTACTAGATTATGGTCAGAAGTATACCAAGACCCCAATCTTTTGTGACAACACCAGTGTTATTGCTATATCTCACAACCCAGTGATGCACTCAAAAACAAAGCATATTGACATCAGGTATCATTTCATTCGAGATCACGTTATGAAAGGAGATATTGAAATTCATTTCATCCCCACTGACAAACAGTTAGCTGATGTTTTTACTAAACCTCTCGATGAGAAAACCTTTAAACATCTCATCAGCGAACTGGGAATGTTAGACCCTTAACTGGAGCTTTCTTTGTTATTGAACGCGTCAGTGACACTGATGAAGTTCTCCAGTTGAGGAGGTCCAGATAATCTTTGCTCGCCAGGCTATCGAACGCCTTTGTGATACTATCTTGGCACTAATTGATTTCTGGATCATCATTTTAAGGGGAAAGACTCAAAATAATTTTCTGACTAAAATTCGTTTTTGTTTGAAAATGCAACTGGAGAACTCTCCAGTTGGAAACTGGTACTGGACTGATCCTCCAGTTACCAGGTTCAGTCTTGTCTTATTTTTATAACGTTACAAATACTTGGTCAATATGTGTGACACGTGATGATACTCGAGTGTTTTAAACCTCTTGATATCGTGATCTGACGTGTTTGAAACCATTTTAGTACCTGACAACTGTTTGTATTGGGAAAACAAAAAGTGAGTGGGCGCGTGGGTAAGATAAGTCGTCGTAGCATTTAATGCTGACATGGAAGCATTTAATGTTTACATGGCAAATCAATATTTTATTTCAAAATTCAAACCAACTTTGTTGAAAATATCTACAAAAAGGATTGTCTTTATTAAAATAAAATTTTGGTGTTTCATTGGGATCTTGAATCCCTTTATAAATACCCTTATTTACTCCGAACTCATTTACTTCCTTCTCTTACATTCCTTCATTTACTTCCAATCATCAAAATTGCTTCATTTTTCTCTTTGCTTCACAAATCAAAAACCCTAAATCCCAAATTTCAATTTCATTTTCAATGGCACCTAGATCATCTCATTCAAGAGATGTAAATCTCTTGACTGTTCCATATAATCCCTCACCAGATGTCAAAGCGGCACCTGGTGCCCCTAGTAGTGCTTCGATCATCAAACTAAATCCAAATAATCCGATGGCCAGCTACGAGGATCTCAAGGGTCCGATACCCTTATTGGTAGAATTCAAAAGTTTTTGAAGAATTCTCCAATAGGACCCTCATTCTCTCTAAACCCACGTAAGTTGTTTCACAACTACTTATGTGAGTTTTGGTACACTGCCGTTCTTTCTTCCGATTGTTCCTCCATCAGTTTCACATTAAAGGATGGAACAATCCAGTGTACCTTGTCAGCCGATGTATTGAGGGATGCCTTACGCCTCAATTACTGGAGAGAGGGTGAATCTCCAGTCGTCTTGCCCCCAAATATAAACTTTCGCCAAGTACTTCTTGAAATGGGACACAGGGAGTGTTTGGAGAATGGGGTGTTGAAGACAAAGGTGCGATGACCATGAAGGGCCTTACACCTTCATGGAGGTATTTTTTCATCCACCTGGTGGAGAGCATGGGTGGGAGTTCTGGTGGACTTGACCAGATCAACTCCTCACAAGCAGAGATGGCTTACTGCTTGTGGAACGGATTGAGAGTGGACTTTGCAGATATTCTGTATAGAAGCCTGGTACAAAAGCTGAAGGGCACAAGGGGTGTTTGTATTCCCTTTTCAAGGTTCCTCTCTCTTTGTTTTAAGCAAATTCTGGGCAGAGAAGCATATAATAGTACAGATTCACCGTACACTGCTCCAGATATGCTAAGGAATCTAGACTCACTGGTATCTGAAGCTGGTGAGGTCGAACTTCCTGAACGAATGCAACTGGCATTCGCTTCAACTGATGCACCTCTTGCAGGTGAGTCAGAAAGGCAACTGGGCGGGCCTCAAAATAATGAGGGACCCTCCAGTGTGTCTAATGTTATGGTTGAGGATAGAGCAACCATAACTGAAGCAACCCCCATCACATCTATCCCTGGTGAAGATACTTCGGTATTTGATCCACCAACAGATGTACCCATCCAGGAAACTGGGGAAGGTCATCTGGAGACTGACCAGGTAACTGGTCAGCCCTCAGTTACATTCATGGATTTGGACATGAGTGTTAATGACGAGGAAATCCTTATAGAATCTTCGGATTCTGAAGGTACTGAAACAGACTTGGAGATTCTTGATGCTTCTGTACAAGCTCAAGACCCTTCATCTCCAGTCTCACTTCCAGACGCATCAATTTCACTTTCACCACCACAAGAAAATGTGCCTATAGATATATCTTTACCAATATATTCCGCTCCTTTACCAACTGGGCAATTCTCACTTGCTCGAGAAATGCCACCCCCACCGTCGCCGTTGTTCACACCTGAGCATTCTCAGCATGAACAACAATTTGTTTTTCCAGTCCTTTCTTCAACCACCACTCCAATTATATCTTCAACTGCTGGCTTGACAACTGGGGAGACTTCCTTAAGTTTGCCTCCTCCAGTTGCTCCAGTAGTAACTACTGCTGGTCCAGTGACACCTTCTCCTTTGTCACTGGACAGTCAAGTTGTCTCACTACAAGCCGATCTCCAAAACCTTCTTACCAGGGTGGAGGAGATTCAGAAGACACTTGACAAAAACACCAAGTCATTCTCCAGATACCACAAAGATCATTTAACAAACATTAAGGTGGTCGATCTGGGGATAAACAAGTTTTCATCCAATGAAGACTTGGTGTTTAGAAAGCTTAATGAGTTGGTCACTGGCTGCAACAATCTGGCTGGTACTCTAAAGGAAGCCTTTGACCTAACTCACTCCAAGGTCACCAGTTCAATCTCCAACTTGCTGGGAAATACTGTCAGAACTTCAGAAGTTGACTTGAAAGAGATTGAAAGGCAGGTTAAGGAACTAATTGAAAGACCTGGCCTAGATGTAACTGGCCTTGGAGAGCAGTTGATGACTTCGGTTGGTCAAAAATAGAGGATACGCTGGGTACTAGAGAAGAGCATTTGATTGAAAGGGTGATGTCTGAGATCACCAAGCTGGCCACTTCTCAGGTTGATCTGGCCCCACTTACCAGTGAGATCAACCAGTTGAGAGGCAGCATAGAAAGTTTGAACACCCAGGTATCTCTACATGCTCAATCTATAGAGAAACTGACAACTGAAGTGGAAAATCTGAAGAAGATGGATGATGAGGTTAAGGATAAGGTTGTCTCCGGTTTGGATGAGGACTCCAAGATCTTGAATGAATTGAAAACTGGTCAAGACCAAGCTGTTGCAAATGTCTTGACCCAGTCCAAGGAGACGAACCATTTATGGAGGTCCTTCAGGATGATGTGTGGCATCTTCAAAGAGTGTAAGGACATGCAGTCGTGGCAGCCTCTTGACCGGTTGCCATCTCACCCCTCTGAATGGGAAGGTATTCGGGCAGGTCTAGATGCTGCCAAGGGGGAAAGAAGTTCAGTCCTTACACGACCAGTTGCACCTGGAAGGACTCCATCTGGATCTGGAAGAGAATTGGTTGTGGCTACCAGTACTGAAGCTGGTGAGCAGAGTGTTAGGGGGAATGTTGGTTTGGACAAAGGTAAAGGTTTAGCTGGTGATGCATCTGCCCAGCCGGCCACTGAAGTAATGTTGGAAACTGGTAATGCTGATATACTCCCTCCAGTTTCAGATAGTGATAGTAGAAAACTGTCTAGACTTGGTAATGACATCAAAGAAAGAAAGAAAATGAAACAAAGAAACCAAGTTGAGGCCAGGGCACATCTTGCTCAGATTAAGTTGTTGGATATGAGTGATGCCAATCTACTGGGTATCACTAAGGATGAGTATGTTAGGGTTAAGAATGATCCTAGGATAGTTGACCAGTTGAATGAAATGCTAGATGTAGAACTGGACAGACACTATCAAGAGGATGAAGCTGAATTCGATGCCAGGAGCTTAAACATTTCAGTGGAGAAGGCCAAAGAGATTAGGGCTAGTGGGCTTCTAAAGAGAATTGCAAATGTCAAGAAGGTTGTGAAGAGTGTACTGGATCCACCAAGAAGAAGGATTCCACAACCAAGAAAACCACTGACAAGAGATGCAAGAGATGCTGACCTTAGCACATTCGTTGAATCAACTGGCGAGGTATCCAATGAAGACATTAAGTCCGCTGTACTGGCTGCTGGTGCTGGGAGTATAAAAATCACAAATGAATCTGAAGCTAGAAACTACTACTCCCAGATCATGTCAACCAGAAGACATAGTGGTACTATTAATAGTGTCAATGTTACAATCAAGCCAGGCACCAAGGTTTTTTAAATCGAAGTTAAGTATACTGGTGGGCCACTGGTTAGAACTGATGATCCTGGTGCTATGCAATATGGATTCAGCGAATGGGTGGAGATGGTAAATGTTTTGGATGCTAAGGCACAAAAGAATAGGTTCGAGAAAGCATGGGTAAACTTTCTAAGGGGGAAGATTCAACATAAAGAAAATCTTGAGCAAAAGTTGAATATTGACCCTGAAGATACTCAGCCTATCTCTTCAGTTGCCAAGAGAAGAAGAACTGGCGAAGGGCCATCTCATTAAGTTCTTTCTTCAGTTTATCTACTTGTAATTTGTATTTACATTCTGTAACTTGTATAAATTTCATTCCCTTGTATAAATGAAGTTACCAGTTTGTAACCACAAGGTAGATAAAAGATTAAAATCTAACAAACCTAAAAGAAAAACCTAAGGCATTTATTGATCTATAAAAATGCCTTAAGAAACTTAGATAGATTTAAATCGAACAAGTCTCTATAGTTCACACTTGTACAGATACAAGAACTAGAAAAGACTTAGACTATATTTCTAGACAAATAGGGGGAATTTGTTAGGACCAGTTCACCTGGAACTGGCCAGTCACCAGTTGCATCTGGTGACCCAGTAAAACTGGTGACCAAGATGATTTGTCCAGAAATATATTGAAGTCCAGTTGCACCGTACAGTCAACGCAACTGAAGACTTCCTCCAGTTGAGAACTGACCAGTTGAAGAATCATTCCAGTTGAAGTCGAAGACAACAAATGGAAGATAGAGAATGGCAATGGCAGCGAAGCCCAGTTGGCATTCTAGTCAGTTACAAACTGGAGACCATCAGTGGAAAGCCCTTACAAAGCTTTACACTGATTACGAGGAATTGACTTGTATACTTTATGTACCTTTACCCGGATAATAAGCCTTGTCTTATTATTTAAGTAATAAAAGGTACATAAAGGTGGTTGTGTAAAGTTGCTTTATCATGCGACTTTACACTGCTTTTTAAGGAATTAAATGCTATTCCTTAAATGCTCTCAACCACATTTGTACGGCTAAAGTTAACATACCAATGTTAACTTTGCCTATAAATACAAGTCATTGCACAACCAAGAATTCAAGTTATTTCACAAAGACGAAAAAACTTCACACTTTGCAAACCTGCAATATTCTTGGTGAACTTGTGCAATCTTCTCTCAATCGCTAAAAGGAACATTTCACAACTTTAAGTGTTTCGATTGTCTTGAGAAATTCCGAGTATAGATCAATTTTATTTCACAAAGACGAAAAAACTTCACACTTTGCAAACCTGCAATATTCTTGGTGAACTTGTGCAATCTTCTCTCAATCGCTAAAAGGAACATTTCACAACTTTAAGTGTTTCGATTGTCTTGAGAAATTCCGAGTATAGATCAATTGTATTTCATAGGTTGTTAGGATATTTACATTCGTGTATTATCTTAGTTCCGCATCAACCTTGTAATTTGTTTAATATCAATAAATAAATTATACATTGAAAAATACATATTGTCTCATCAAGTTATCTTACAAGTTATTTGTATTATTGCATTGTTCTTTACTTATTGTCTTTTATATAAGTAATCTATCTAGAACTTGGTATATACACACTGCAACTGGTCGTCTCCAGTTCAGTGCATATATTGCAAAGTAACTCCACCATCGACATAGAGGTGTCTTCAGTAGTACCATCTATCGAGTTGGGACTTACAGGTTGGAATAATCCCCATGGGATTGGGACTTAACCATAACTGGCTAAAAATTTTACAAAGAACAAAAACAAATAATCCCATGGGATTGGGACTTAATCACAAAGAGATTTAATTACTACATTCTAATTACCATATAACTGATATCACCAAGGGATTGGCACATAATCACCAAGGGATTGACATATAATCACTAAGAGATTTTAACCATAACTGGCTAAAAAATTTAAGAAGAATAAAAGCAAATAATCCCCATGGGATTGGGACTTAATCACAAAGAGATTTAATTACTACATTCTAATTACCATATGACTGATATCACCAAGGGATTAGCAATTAATCACCAGGGGATTGACACATAATCACTAAGAGATTTTAACCATAACTGGTTAAAACATTTTTGAAGAATAAAAGCAAATAATCCCCATGGGATTGGGACTTAATCACAAAGAGATTTAATTACTACATTCTAATTACCATATGACTGATATCACCAAGGGATTAGCAATTAATCACCAGGGGATTGACACATAATCACTAAGAGATTTTAACCATAACTGGTTAAAACATTTTTGAAGAATAAAAGCAAATAAACCAGATTTCATACCAATATTGCTTCTAAAATTAAACAAATGATCAAGTAATTTACTTCCATAGGAGTACCTTGTTAGAATATTAACTAAATAACTATCCGTACGAGCAAAACAAACATGAATTTCACTTACAGTACTAAGAGAACACTAGACAATCCAGATTGACGAATCAGCTAACAGAATATTACATCAAAATACCACAAAATAGAAAGTTTGATACTAAAATATCCATATGCATTGATTCTGAACATTCACTCTAAATTCATTGATTTTGATTTCTGAAAATTGATTCTGAACACGTTGACTACTTGTACGGATGGCAAAACATTGATTCTTGATTCATGGTTGTTGTCACTCTGAATCGAACCTTCCACATCAACATCAGAATCAGCATAGTAAATTGATGAAGTATCTACACCGACAACGTTGGGTGGAAGGATGAACCCTTTGGAAGTCAAACGACATATAGTCTGTTAATCAAAAAACAACAAATAAGATAAAAAGAAAACAAGTAAAAGCTACACGGAAGGCTTAAAAAAGAGGACATAATTAATAAAATAGAATAGCAATTTACCGGATAGCAAGAAATCCCAACTTTAACTTCATTCACATGCTGCAGATGCATAATAACATCACCTAGTACAAGCTCTTCATCCCTCTTTCGAATTTTTGGATAGTAACGGGGAAAGACAAAATTAAGGTATGCTTTAACCAAAGATGAGACGTTCCTAAAAGCAATGGCTGATATCCACATACTATCAACGATTTTCAGAAATGTAATATAAGGAGCGTTGATCTCAACAAAGCTTACAAGATCATGAGCCTCATATCCAAGTATTACCAAATTCTTAACACTAGGGGATGTGATATCAATCAATGAACCATGACAGCAACGAAGAGTCAAAGTTTCCAACAAAGGACTACCAGATACAATTTTTGGGATCAAGTCTTCTTCCAATCTAGAATTTGATATAGTTAAATCCTTAAGGTTGTTCCAGGTAATTCCAACATGAGGCTCAAGCAAACAATATCCTACATCGAGAGTTGTGAAATGGGAATTCTTGTAGAATGATTGATTTTCAATTGAGTATGTATCATCATTTCCCAAATGCCTTAAGTACAGTGTAAAATCTTTCACATACCTACCAACAGCAAATTCGATCCAATTTTCGACATATGAGGCAAACCTAGTGTCATAATTGGCATCCAAATAAAACTTAGTCATACTTTCTAATTGATACTGACCAAGAGTAATATTAACACCATTATAGAACTCTAAAAAAGCTTTATCACCAAAACCAAAATCAACTAAAGATTATGCTGCAGCCTTACAATACGATTCATCACTAAAAAGAAGACAAGGAACATATTTCCAAAGGTGTTGCCATCTTTTAGAAATAATACCTGTTGAAATAACGAATTTCGTATCCAAGAAGCGAGAAAGGATCAAATCGGAAATTACAGCATCAGGAAGGTTGCTTATGCGATCCTCTCCTATTTCAGATACATCTTGTTTCAACCGCTTTGAAAGATCAGATTCCACAGTATCTTGTTGTGTTGATGATTCACCAGCAATCATTTTGAATTTCGGGATTAGAGACATGGTTGAGAAGGATTAGATATAGGTTTTAGGAAGAAAAAGAAAACCCTAAGTACGAGATATGTTTTTCTTTTGAACCCTAATTTAGATATGTGTTAATCGTAAATGAAAAAGATATATCGGGTCAATCATATGGTCAATGGATAATAAAAAAACATTTAGATCCGAACCACTCAATTACTGTACTACATAACATACAATAAATCACTAAGTGATTATACAAGTTGTCATATGAGCCATAAGTTTTTATAGTGGGCTTCCATACTTTAATATTAGCCCATCACAAACAACCCTAAACCCTAAACTTCAAACCCTAAACCCTAAAGCTTAATTGCTAATCCGAGGGGAAAGCTAGAATCTAAAAAACCTAGAAATTCTAAACCCTAAATGCTAAACCCGAAAATGCTAAAAAGGATGAGGGTTCCCTGTTAGAACCAGTTCACCTGGAACTGTCCAGTCACCAGTTTACACTTGCCAGTTCACCTGGTAAACTGGAAAAAGAACTAGAAAAAGACTTAGACTATATTTCAAGAATGTTTATGTTAGGACCAGTTCACCTGGTAAACTGGCCAGTCTCCAGTTGCATCTGGAGACCCAGTGAAACTGGTGACCAAGAAGATTTGTCCAGAAATATATTGAAGTCCAGTTGCACCGTACAGTCAACGCAACTGAAGACTTCCTCCAGTTGAGAACTGACCAGTTGAAGAATCATTCCAGTTGAAGTCGAAGACAACAAATGGAAGATAGAGAATGGCAATGGCAGCGAAGCCCAGTTGGCATTCTAGTCAGTTACAAACTGGAGACCATCAGTGGAAAGCCCTTACAAAGCTTTACACTGATTACGAGGAATTGACTTGTATGCTTTATGTACCTTTACCCGGATAATAAGCCTTATCTTATTATTTAAGTAATAAAAGGTACATAAAGGTGGTTGTGTAAAGTTGCTTTATCATGCGACTTTACACTGCTTTTTAAGGAATTAAATGTTATTCCTTAAATGCTCTCAACCACATTTGTACGGCTAAAGTTAACATCCCAATGTTAACTTTGCCTATAAATACAAGTCATTGCACAACCAAGAATATAACTTCTTCGAATACACTTCGATAGAGTTCACTTTGCAAACCTGCAATATTCTTGGTGAACTTGTGCAATATTCTCTCAATCGCTAAAAGGAACATTTCACAACTTTAAGTGTTTCGATTGTCTTGAGAAATTCCGAGTGTAGATCAATTGTATTTCATAGGTTGTTAGGATATTTACATTCTTGTATTATCTTGGTTCCGCATCAACCTTGTAATTTATTTAACATCAATAAATAAATTACACATTGAAAAATACATATTGTCTCATCAAGTTATCTTACAAGTTATTTGTATTATTGCATTGTTCTTTACTTATTGTCATTTAAATAAGTAATCTATCTAGAGCTTGGTATATACACACTGCAACTGGTCGTCTCCAGTTCAGTGCATATATTGCAAAGTAACTCCACCATCGACATAGAGGTGTCTTCAGTAGTACCGTCTATTGAGTTGGGACTTACAAGTGGTATCAGAGCAGAAGGCTAATAAACTTGCCTAGATCTGCTAAGATGAACACTACTGAAGGTGGAGATGGTTCTGGTCAAGGTGAAATCCCTTTGAATACTAATGCCCAACCTTTTCAAAATGTTAATACTAATCCTCCTCCTCCTTCTACCCCAAACCACGTCCATGTACACTACTCTAACACTCCTGTTCCCAAATTCGATGGAAACAGTGAGACTTTCAGTACATGGAAGGCTAGAATGCTTTTGCATTTTGGTGGTATTGAGAGGTATATGTTGAAAATCCTTAAGGATGGACCATATATACCCATGTCTCTTGGGGTAAGTCCTCTTCTAGATCCAACTGGAAGAAGAGGTTCAAGAGAAAAGCCTGAAGACCATTGGTCTGATGAGGATCGTAGACTTGTTGATCTAGACACCAGACTCAAGAACATGATCCTTGGGGCTGTTCCTGAAGATCTAATTCCAACACTTGTGTTGTTCCCCAGTGCAAAATCAATGTGGGACGAATTAGTTATTTAGTTTGAAGGAGGTGATGACACTATTGTCACTAGAAAAGTTGCCTTGAACAAGAAGTATGAATCCTTCTTTGCCTTGCCCAATGAAAGTCTAACTGGTACATACACCAGATTTTCTAGCCTCATCAATCAGTTGAGAGGTTTGGGTGTAGAGAAGGATAAGGATATTCTTCTTGAGAAGTTTTGTGATATTCTTCCTTCCAAATGGGAAAACATGGTTCTTGTCTTGAGACAAGGTAAAACCTTGCACAACCATACTCTTGCATCGCTCTATGGAGCCTTCAGATTCACTGAAGATAATAATGCTGCAAGACTGGTGGCTGAGCAAGATGCCATGAACCATGCACAGAGTTCCAAGGTTGCTAGTGTACCTGAGCGACCTTGTGCTGCTTTAATGTCTGCAGAGAGTGTCCAGGCACACTCAATGAAGGAGATGTTAAACAGTTTCTTGAACTCTGGCCTGACCACTGAAAACAGTGATGGTTGTAATGAAACTGACGATGATGATCTAGTCGCCATGATTGCTAAAACCTTTAACAGGTTTAAGCATAAATCTAAAGGATTTAATGGCCCCAACTATGCTTCCAGCTCCAGCTCTCTGGATAAGACCAATCTTACATGCTATAAGTGTGGTAAGAAAGGTCACTTTATGAAGGAATGCAGATCTAGTCAGTTGAACAACCAAACTGGTCCCCCTGTCCCTAATTTCAATCGGCCTGATGATAGCTACAAAGCTAAATACAAGAAGCTTAAGGCCCAGATTGCCCTCATGTTCATGGAAAAAAAAAGGATCAGTGCTTAATGGCACAAACTGAGGGAAAATGGGAGTACTCTGATGACTCATCAGTTGATGAAGAAGAGGAAAGGGACATGTGTTTCATGGCCTTGGAAGATCAACAGCAGCAGCACGTGGCAAAAGAAGATGTCATCACCGGAAGATGGGTGGACATCATCTTGAAAAAGGTATGTGATTATGATCACCAGATTGACCCTGAACTAAAACTGGACCTGGCTGAATCATTAAGTGGTGATTTAGCTTTTGTGGAAACTGTAAGAGCTGATAGTGAAAGATATCTTGACACTATCTTAATTGAACTTAACATTGTTAAACCACAACTGAATGATTTGCAAAGTGTCCAGTTGGCTCTCAAGGAGTCAGTTTTAAAGATTGAGGCTTTAGAACTTGATAATCAAAAACTATTTTCTGATCTTGAAAAGGAACAAAAGATTATCAAGTCATGGGTAAAAGCATCTGGTAAAACTATGATGCATTTTCAAGAACTATCGATGCCCAGAAGAATGCATGGAAATCTGGAGATCTGGAGATGGCAGCTCTCATACCAGATCTTCATGCATTGCCTCCAGCTCTCAAGGTTGAAACACCTTATGATCAACCTGAAGCTGTTGAAACTGAAACCTCTGAGACCACCCCCATTGAGGTTAAAACTGGAGCCAAACAGACTAAAGCTCCAGTCAAAAAGGCCACTGATAACAAGCCTTTACCTCAAAAGTCTAAGGTGCCCAAGACCCGACAGACTAAAGCTCCAGTTGAACCAAGGTCCAAGGTTCAACTGCCTGAAGAAAATAATATTTTGGTTAAATTGGAAAGTCAACTCCAACTTTTGTCTCGGCAGGTTCAGAGTTGTACTGCCCGGATTAACAATCTGGAAGGAGGTTTATCACCTCCAGTTTTCAAACAAAATATTAAACCACTCCCTTCAAAATCAAAACAAAAGTTTGTTCCATCTGGAACAAAATCTGGTAAAAATAAGGGGAGTAAGTATCAAGTACCAATCATTTTTACTCCTGCACCTGGAGCTGGTGATAAAGCTCCAGATGCAGCCTCCAGTTCAACACCTCAACAATCAACTGTGACTTCTGTAGAGAAGTCCAGCGAACCCATCAAGAAAAGATGGGTTCACAAAAGAACTAATGATTTTTGTGTGTGTGTAGGGCGATCGAAAGAAGAATATCTGGTATCTGGACAGTGCTGCTGGCCGGACTATGACCGGATGTAAGCCCCTACTGGAAGAGTTCACTGTCCAAGATGGACCGACAGTGACGTTTGGTAACGATCAATCTGGAAAGACTGAATATGGTGTGCTCAATAATGGACAAGTCGAATTCAAAAGAGTTGCATTTGTGAATGGTTTGAAATACAACCTGATCAGTGTCAGCCAACTTTGTGATGATGGCTTCAGAGTTTTGTTCGATATTGCTCAAGGCACCATATTTAACAAGGATTGGAAAGTGGTGATGATTGCACCAAGAAAAGGAAATGTGTACATCATGGATATGGAACCAGCTCCAAAAGAGCAATGTTTCTATACCAAAGCTGATGAGGACACCAACTGGCTATGGCATAAAAGATTATCCCATCTTAATTTAAGAATATCAACAAGTTGTCTCGCAAACAACTGGTTGATGGGATACCTCAAATTTCTTTCAATAAAGAAAAACCATGTCCAGGGTGTGAGATGGGCAAGCAGAAAAGAGCCAGTTTCAAAACTAGGCAAAATTTTAGCATCACTGAACCTCTTCACATGCTACATATGGATCTCTTTGGTCCAGTGAATGTTCAAACTAGAGCTGGAAAGAAGTACACTCTAGTTGCGGTTGATGAATTCACCAGATACTGCTGGGTGGTATTCATCAGATCCAAAAGTCATGCACCTGCTGAAATCATCTCTCTCATCAAAAGAATTGAGCTCAAGTATACTCGAAAAGTTTGTCAGTTGCGAAGTGATAATGGTACTGAATTCCAAAATAAGGTACTTGAAACATTTTGCAATGACACTGGCATCTCTCAAAACTTCTCATCAGTTCACTCTCTAGAGCAAAATGGAGTTGTGGAAAGAAAGAATCGTACACTGATAGAAGCAGCCAGAAGTATGCTATCTGAATCTGGTCTTCCCACCAGTTTTTGGGCTGAGGCAGTTGCAACTGCTTGTCACACCCAAAACCGGTCAGTCTACATCAAGAGACATAAGAAGACTGCCTATGAAGTACTCAGGAATCGTAAACCAAATATTGGATATTTCCATGTATTTGGTTGTCCAGTTTATATCTTAAACGATTCCAGTCAGCTTGGAAAGTTTGATGCAAAAGCTGATGAAGGGGTATTTTTAGGTTATTCACATATTCGAAAGGCCTTTAGAGTTTATAATTATAGACTCCAAAAGGTTCATGAGACAATTCATGTCACATTCGATGAATCAACTGAAGCAATCAACAAGAGACCAAGCCTTGATATTACTCCAGTCGTTCCAATCAACTTTGGTGAAACTGACCAAGTTCATCGGTAAGTTGTTTCACCAGAAGATGTTTCCAGTTACAACAAATTGGAACCAGTTAAGAAGAAGAAAAGCACCAGTGACACATCATTCTATCCCTCCATCAATTTCAACTTACCACAAGAATTGGTGATTGGATCTGATGTACGTGCCACTCCAATATCAGCACCAGTTCAAACACCTACTTCTCCAGTTCTTCATGAAATGCCTTCTAATGAGGAATTTCATGATGCTAATCGAGACCTCATTGACTCTGATGAGGATGTAGAATTTGTTTGGACTGATCCTTCTCCAGAAGCTGTTGCAACTGAAGAAGATCGCCAGGTGACTTGCACTGATATTGTAGTTCACCAGCCTAGTCAATACACTAGATGGACTCGAGCACATCCAATTGAACAGATTGTGGGAGATCCAACTAGTGGGGTTCAGACTAGAAGAGCCACCAGTGAGCAATGCTTAAACGTCACCTTCTTATCTCTAATTGAACCAAAGAAGATTGACGAGGCTATGGCAGACCCAAGCTGGGTGGAAGCTATGCAAGAAGAGCTCCTCAAGTTTGAAAGGAACAATGTTTGGGAGCTTGTTCCTTGTCCACCAGGGTTAAAGAAAGAACCTATTGGTACCAGATGGGTCTACTGAAACAAAATGGATGAAGATGGTCATGTTGTAAGAAACAAGGCCAGACTAGTTGCCCAGGGTTATTGTCAAGCAGAGGGCGTTGACTTTGATGAAACTTTTGCTCCAGTTGCAAGACTTGAAGCCATAAGAATATTTCTGGCTTATGTAGCCCATCTGCAGTTCAAGGTCTTCCAGATGGATGTCAAAAGTGCGTTCCTTAATGGAACATTGGAAGAAGAAGTTTATGTTAAGCAGACCCCAGGTTTCATCGATGAGAAGCATCCTCATTGGGTTTATAGACTGAACAAAGCATTGTATGGTCTAAGACAAGCCCCAAGAGCCTGGTATGATACTTTAACTAAACATCTTCTTAAAAATGGCTTTCAAAGAGGTGCAATAGATAATACCTTGTTTATCTTGAAAGAAAGAGGTAATATCTTATTGGTACAAATTTATGTTGATGACATTATTTTTGGTTCAACTGATGATGCAATGTGTAAAAAGTTTTCTAAAATCATGTCATCTGAGTATGAGATGAGTTTAATGGGTGAATTAACATTTTTCTTAGGTCTTCAGATTAAGCAAACTGAAAATGGAATTTTCATAAACCAAGGAAATATGTCAGAGATTTGTTAAGAAAATACAAATATGATTCAATCCCATCGAAAAACACACCTATTGCAGCACCATTGAATTTGGACTCTGACCCAACTGGCAAACCAGTTAACATAACTGACTATAGAGGTATGGTTGGTTCACTGATGTACTTAACTGCCAGTCGACCAGATATAATGTTTGCAACATGTTTATGTGCCAGGTTTCAGGCTAACCCTAAAGAATCACATTTGCACGCTGTAAAGCGTATCTTTAGATACCTGAAAGGGTGTCCTAATCTTGGTCTTTGGTACCCCAAAGGCTCACGATTAGATCTAATGGGTTATTCAGATTCTGATCATGCAGGTTGTAAGATAGATAGAAAATCAACAACTGGTGGTTGTCATTTCCTTGGAGGAAAACTGGTGAGTTGGACCAGCAAGAAGCAGACTTCAGTCTCTATGTCCACTGCTGAGGCAGAGTACATTTCTGCGGCCAGTTGCTGTGCCCAGATTCTCTGGATCAAGAACCAGTTACTAGATTATGGTCAAAAGTATACAAGGACCCCAATCTTTTGTGACAACACCAGTGCAATTGCTATATCTCACAACCCAGTGATGCACTCCAAAACAAAGCATATTGACATCAGGTATCATTTCATTCGAGATCATGTTATGAAAGGAGATATTGAAATTCATTTCATCCCCACTGACAAACAGTTAGCTGATGTTTTTACAAAACCTCTCGATGAGAAAACCTTTAAACATCTCATCAGCGAACTGGGAATGTTAAATCCTTAAAACTGGAGCTTTCTTTGTTATTGAACGCGTCAGTGACACTGATGAAGTTCTCCAGTTGAGGAGGTCCAGATAATCTTTGCTCGCCAGGCTATCGAACGCCTTTGTGATACTATCTTGGCACTAATTGATTTATGGATCATCATTTTAGGGGGAAAGACTCAAAATAATTTTCTGACTAAAATTCGTTTTTGTTTGAAAATGCAACTGGAGAACTCTCCAGTTGGAAACTGGCACTGGACTGATACTCCAGTGACCAGGTTCAGTCTTGTCTTATTTTTATAACGTTAGAAATACTTGGTCAATATGTGTGACACGTGATGATACTCGAGTGTTTTAAACCACTTGATATCGTGATCTGACGTGTTTGAAGCTATTTTAGTACTTGACAACTGTTTGTATTGGGAAAATAAAAAGTGAGTGGGTGCGTGGGTAAGATAAGCCGTCGTAGCATTTAATGCTGACATAATTATGATTTTATTTCAAAATTCAAACTAACTTTGTGAAAATATCTTCAAAAGGGATTTTGTTTATTAAAATATGATTTTTGGTATTTCATTTGGATCTTGAATCCCTTATAAATATCCTTATTTACTCCAAACTCATTTACTTCTCTTCTACATTCTTTCATTTACTTCCCAATCATCAAAATTGTTTCATTTACTTCCCAATCATCAAAACTGCTTCATTTCTCTCTCTACTTCACAAATCAAGAACCCTAATTCACAAATCTTCAATTTCAATTTCCTATGGCTCCTAGATCATCTCGTTCAAGAGATATAAATCTCTTGACTGTTCCATATGCTCCTTCACCAGATATCAAACCGGCATCTGGTGCTCCTGCTAATGCCTCTGTCATCAAACTAAATCCAAATAATCCGATGGCAAGCTTACGAGGATCTCAAGGTCCGATACCCTTATTGGAAGAATCCAAAAGTTTTTAAAGGATTCTCCAATAGGACCCTCATTCTCTCTTAACCCACGCAAGTTGTTTCACAACTACTTGTGTGAGTTCTGGTACACTGCCAGTCTTTCTTCTGATTGTTCCTCCATCAGTTTCACATTAAAGGATGGAACAATCCAGTGTACCTTGTCCGCCGATGTATTGAGGGATGCCTTACGCCTCAATTACTGGAGAGAGGGTGAATCTCCAGTCGTCTTACCCCCAAACATAAATTTTCGTCAAGTACTTCTTGAAATGGGACACAAGGAGTGCTTGGACAATGGGGTGTTGAAAACGAAAGGTGCGATGACCATGAAGGGCCTTACACCTTCATGGAGGTATTTTTTCATCCACCTGGTGGAGAGCATGGGTGGGAGTTCTGGTGGACTTGACCAGATTAACTCCTCACAAGCAGAAATGGCTTACTGCTTGTGGAACGGATTGAGAGTGGACTTTGCAGATATTTTGTTTAGAAGCCTGGTCCAAAAGCTGAAGGGCACAAGGGGTGTATGTATCCCCTTTTCAAGGTTCCTCTCTCTTTATTTTAAGCATATTCTGGGCAGAGAAGCATATAATAGTACAGATTCACCGTACACTGCTCCAGATATGCTAAGGAATTTAGACTCTCTAGTATCTGAAGCTGGAGAGGTCGAAATTCCTGAATGAATGCAACTGGCATTCGCTTCAACTGATGCACCTATTGAAGGTGAGTCAGAAAGGCAACTGGGCGGCCTCAAAATAATGAGGGACCCTCCAGTTCGTCTAATGTTGTGGTTGAGGATAGAGCAACCATAACTGAAGCAACCCCAATTACATCTATCCCTGGTGAAGATACTTCGGTATCTGATCCACCAACAGATGCACCCATCCAGGAAACTGGGGAAGGTCATCTGGAGACTGACCAGGAAACTGGTCAGCCCTCAGTTACATTCATGGATCTGGACATGAATGTTAATGACGAGGAAATCCTTATAGAATCTTCGGATTCTGAAGGTACTGAAATAGACTTGGAGATTCTTGATGCTTCTGTACAAGCTCAAGACCCTTCATCTCCAGTCTCCCTTCCAGACGCATCAATTTCACTTTCACCCTCCCAAGAAAATGTGCCTACTGATATATCTTTACCAACATATACCGCTCCTTCACCAACTGGGCAATTCTCATTTTCTCGAGAAATGCCACCCCCACCGTCGCCGTTGTTCACACCTGAGCATTCTCAGCATGAACAACACTTTGATTTTCCAGTCCTTTCTTCATCCACCACTCCTATTATATCTTCAACTGCTGGTTTGACAACTGGGGAGACTTCCTTAAGTTTGCCTCCTCCAGTTGCTCCAGTAGTAACTGTTGCTGGTCCAGTGACACCTTCTCCTTCGTCACTGGACAGTCAAGTTGTCTCACTTCAAGCCGATCTCCAAAACCTTCTAACCAGGGTGGAGGAGATTCAGAAGACACTTGACAAAAACACCAAGTCATTCTCCAGATACCACAAGGATCACCTGACAAACATCAAAGTGGTTGATCTGGGGATAAACAAGTTTTCATCTAATGAAGACTTGGTGTTTAAAAAGATAAATGAGTTGGTCACTGGCTGCAACAATCTTGCTGGTACTTTAAAGGAAGCCTTTGACCTAACTCACTCCAAGGTTACAACCTCAATCTCCAACTTGCTGGGAAATACTGTCAGAACTTCAGAAGTTGATTTGAAAGAGATTGAAAGGCAGGTTAAGGAATTGATTGAAAAACCTGGCCTAGATGTAACTGGACTTAGAGAGCAGTTGATGACTTCGGTTGGTCAGAAAATAGAGGATACGCTGGGTGCTAGGGAAGCACAATTGGTTGAAAGGGTGATATCTGAGATCACCAAGCTGGCCACTCCTCAGGTTGATCTGGCCCCACTCACCAGTGAGATCAACCAGTTGAGAGGCAGCATTGAAAGTTTGAACACCCAGGTATCTCTACATGCTCAATCTTTAGATAGACTGACAACTGAAGTAGAAAATCTGAAGAAGAAGGATGATGAAGTGAAGGATAAGGTTGTCTCTGGGTTGGATGAAGACTCCAAGATCCTAAATGAATTGAAAACTGGTCAAGAACAAGTTAGTGCAAATGTCTTGATTCAGTCAAAGGAGACGAACCATTTATGGAGGTCCTTCAGGATGATGTGTGGGATCTTTAAGGAGTGTAAGGACATGCAGTCATGGCAGCCTCTTGACCGGTTGCCATCTCACCCCTCTGAATGGGTAGGTATTCGGGAAGGTCTAGATGCTGCCAAGGGGGAAAGAAGTGCAGTCCTTCCACCAGTTGCACCTAGAAGGACTCCATCTGGAAGAGAATTGATTGTGGCTACCAGTACTGAAGCTGGTGAGCAAAGAGTTGGTGGATCTGGTGATGATGGTGATAGGGGGAATGTTGTTTTAGATAAGGGTAAAGGTTTGGCTGTTGAAGCATCTGCCCAGCCGGCCACTGATGTAATGCTTGAAACTGGTAATGCTGATGTACTTCCTCCAGTTTCAGATAGTGATAGCAGAAGACTGGCCAGACTTGGAAATGATATCAAAGAAAGAAAGAAAATGAAACAAAGAAACCAAGCTGAAGCCAGGGCACATCTTGCACAAATCAAGTTACTTGATATGAGTGATGCCAATCTTTTGGGTATCACTAAGGAGGAGTATGTCAGGATCAAGAATGATCCCAGGATAGTTGACCAGTTGAAAGAAATGCTAGATGTAGAACTGGACAGACACTATCCTGAGGATGAAGCTGAATTCGATGCCAGAAGCTTGAATATTTCAGTGGAGAAAGCCAAGGAGAATAGGGCCAGTGGGATTCTTAAACGAATTGAAAATGTTAAGAAGGTTGTGAAGAAGGTTTTGAATCCACCAAGAAGGATTCCACAACCAAGAAGACCACTGTCTAGAGATGTTGACCTTAGCACATTTGTTGAACCAACTGGCGAGGTTTCAAATGAAGACATCAAGTCCGCTGTACTGGCTGCTGGTGCTGGGAGTATAAGAATTACAAATGAATCTGAAGCTAGAAGCTACTACTCCCAGATCATGTCAACCAGAAGACATAGTGGTACTATTAATGGTGTAAATGTAACAATCAAGCCAGGCACCAAAGTTTTTCAAGTTGAAGTTAGTTATACCAGGGGGCCACTGGTTAAAACTGACAATCCTGGTGCTATGCAATATGGGTTCAGCGAATGGGTGGAGATGGTGAATGTTTTGGATGCAAAGGCACAAAAGAACAGGTTTGAGAAAGCATGGGCAAACTTTCTAAGGGGCAAGATTCAACATAAAGAAAATCTTGAGCAAAAGTTGAATATTGATCCTGAAGACTCTCAGCCTATTTCTTTGGTGACCAAAAGAAGAAGAACTGGCAAAGGGCCATCTCATTAAGTTCTTTCTTCAGTTATCTACTTGTAATTTGTATTTACATTCTGTAACTTGTTTAAATTCCATTTCCTTGTATAAATGAAGTTACCAGTTTGTAACCACAAGGTAGATAAAAGATTAAAATCTAACAAACCTAAAAGAAAAATCTAAGGCATTTATTGATCTATAAAAATGCCTTGGAAACTTAGATAGATTTAAATCGAACAAGTCTCTATAGTTCACACTTGTATAGATACAAGAACTAGAAAAAGACTTAGACTATATTTCTAGACAAATAGGGGGAATTTGTTATGACCAGTTCACCTGGAACTGTCCAGTCACCAGTTTACACTTGCCAGTTCACCTGGTAAACTGGAAAAAGAACTAGAAAAAGACTTAGACTATATTTCAAGAATGTTTATGTTAGGACCAGTTCACCTGGTAAACTGGCCAGTCTCCAGTTGCATCTGGAGACCCAGTGAAACTGGTGACCAAGAAGATTTGTCCAGAAATATATTGAAGTCCAGTTGCACCGTACAGTCAACGCAACTGAAGACTTCCTCCAGTTGAGAACTGACCAGTTGAAAGAAATGCTAGATGTAGAACTGGACAGACACTATCCTGAGGATGAAGCTGAATTCGATGCCAGAAGCTTGAATATTTCAGTGGAGAAAGCCAAGGAGAATAGGGCCAGTGGGATTCTTAAACGAATTGAAAATGTTAAGAAGGTTGTGAAGAAGGTTTTGAATCCACCAAGAAGGATTCCACAACCAAGAAGACCACTGTCTAGAGATGTTGACCTTAGCACATTTGTTGAACCAACTGGCGAGGTTTCAAATGAAGACATCAAGTCCGCTGTACTGGCTGCTGGTGCTGGGAGTATAAGAATTACAAATGAATCTGAAGCTAGAAGCTACTACTCCCAGATCATGTCAACCAGAAGACATAGTGGTACTATTAATGGTGTAAATGTAACAATCAAGCCAGGCACCAAAGTTTTTCAAGTTGAAGTTAGTTATACCAGGGGGCCACTGGTTAAAACTGACAATCCTGGTGCTATGCAATATGGGTTCAGCGAATGGGTGGAGATGGTGAATGTTTTGGATGCAAAGGCACAAAAGAACAGGTTTGAGAAAGCATGGGCAAACTTTCTAAGGGGCAAGATTCAACATAAAGAAAATCTTGAGCAAAAGTTGAATATTGATCCTGAAGACTCTCAGCCTATTTCTTTGGTGACCAAGAAGATTTGTCCAGAAATATATTGAAGTCCAGTTGCACCGTACAGTCAACGCAACTGAAGACTTCCTCCAGTTGAGAACTGACCAGTTGAAAGAAATGCTAGATGTAGAACTGGACAGACACTATCCTGAGGATGAAGCTGAATTCGATGCCAGAAGCTTGAATATTTCAGTGGAGAAAGCCAAGGAGAATAGGGCCAGTGGGATTCTTAAACGAATTGAAAATGTTAAGAAGGTTGTGAAGAAGGTTTTGAATCCACCAAGAAGGATTCCACAACCAAGAAGACCACTGTCTAGAGATGTTGACCTTAGCACATTTGTTGAACCAACTGGCGAGGTTTCAAATGAAGACATCAAGTCCGCTGTACTGGCTGCTGGTGCTGGGAGTATAAGAATTACAAATGAATCTGAAGCTAGAAGCTACTACTCCCAGATCATGTCAACCAGAAGACATAGTGGTACTATTAATGGTGTAAATGTAACAATCAAGCCAGGCACCAAAGTTTTTCAAGTTGAAGTTAGTTATACCAGGGGGCCACTGGTTAAAACTGACAATCCTGGTGCTATGCAATATGGGTTCAGCGAATGGGTGGAGATGGTGAATGTTTTGGATGCAAAGGCACAAAAGAACAGGTTTGAGAAAGCATGGGCAAACTTTCTAAGGGGCAAGATTCAACATAAAGAAAATCTTGAGCAAAAGTTGAATATTGATCCTGAAGACTCTCAGCCTATTTCTTTGGTGACCAAGAAGATTTGTCCAGAAATATATTGAAGTCCAGTTGCACCGTACAGTCAACGCAACTGAAGACTTCCTCCAGTTGAGAACTGACCAGTTGAAGAATCATTCCAGTTGCATTCTAGTCAGTTACAAACTGGAGACCATCAGTGGAAAGCCCTTACAAAGCTTTACACTGATTACGAGGAATTGACTTGTATGCTTTATGTACCTTTACCCGGATAATAAGCCTTATCTTATTATTTAAGTAATAAAAGGTACATAAAGGTGGTTGTGTAAAGTTGCTTTATCATGCGACTTTACACTGCTTTTTAAGGAATTAAATGTTATTCCTTAAATGCTCTCAACCACATTTGTACGGCTAAAGTTAACATCCCAATGTTAACTTTGCCTATAAATACAAGTCATTGCACAACCAAGAATATAACTTCTTCGAATACACTTCGATAGAGTTCACTTTGCAAACCTGCAATATTCTTGGTGAACTTGTGCAATATTCTCTCAATCGCTAAAAGGAACATTTCACAACTTTAAGTGTTTCGATTGTCTTGAGAAATTCCGAGTGTAGATCAATTGTATTTCATAGGTTGTTAGGATATTTACATTCTTGTATTATCTTGGTTCCGCATCAACCTTGTAATTTATTTAACATCAATAAATAAATTACACATTGAAAAATACATATTGTCTCATCAAGTTATCTTACAAGTTATTTGTATTATTGCATTGTTCTTTACTTATTGTCATTTAAATAAGTAATCTATCTAGAGCTTGGTATATACACACTGCAACTGGTCGTCTCCAGTTCAGTGCATATATTGCAAAGTAACTCCACCATCGACATAGAGGTGTCTTCAGTAGTACCGTCTATTGAGTTGGGACTTACAAGTGGTATCAGAGCAGAAGGCTAATAAACTTGCCTAGATCTGCTAAGATGAACACTACTGAAGGTGGAGATGGTTTTGGTCAAGGTGAAATCCCTTTGAATAATAATGCCCAACCTTTTCAAAATGTTAATACTAATCCTCCTCCTCCTTCTACCCCAAACCACGTCCATGTACACTACTCTAACACTCCTGTTCCCAAATTCGATGGAAACAGTGAGACTTCGGTACATGGAAGGCTAGAATGCTTTTGCATTTTGGTGGTATTGAGAGGTATATGTTGAAAATCCTTAAGGATGGACCATATATACCCATGTCTCTTGGGTAAGTCCTCTTCTAGATCCAACTGGAAGAAGAGGTTCAAGAGAAAAGCCTGAAGACCATTGGTCTGATGAGGATCGTAGACTTGTTGATCTGGACACCAGACTCAAGAACATGATCCTTGGGGCTGTTCCTGAAGATCTAATTCCAACACTTGTGCTGTTCCCCAGTGAAAAATCAATGTGGGACGAATTAGTTATTCAGTTTGAAGGAGGTGATGACACTATTGTCACTAGAAAAGTTGCCTTGAACAAGAAGTATGAATCCTTCTTTGCCTTGCCCAATGAAAGTCTAACTGGTACATACACCAGATTTTTCTAGCCTCATCAATCAGTTGAGAGGTTTGGGTGTAGAGAAGGATAAGGATATTCTTCTTGAGAAGTTTTGTGATATTCTTCCTTCCAAATGGGAAACATGGTTCTTGTCTTGAGACAAGGTAAAACCTTGCACAACCATACTCTTGCATCGCTCTATGGAGCCTTCAGATTTACTGAAGATAATAATGCTGCAAGACTGGTGGCTGAGCAAGATGCCATGAACCATGCCCAGAGTTCCAAGGTTGCTAGTGTACCTGAGCGACCTTGTGCTGCTTTAATGTCTGCAGAGAGTGTCCAGGCACACTCACTTTGCAAACCTGCAATATTCTTGTTGAACTTGTGCAATCTTCTCTCAATCGCTAAAAGGAACATTTCACAACTTTAAGTGTTTCGATTGTCTTGAGAAATTCCGAGTGTAGATCAATTGTATTTCATAGGTTGTTAGGATATTTACATTCTTGTATTATCTTGGTTCCGCATCAACCTTGTAATTTATTTAACATCAATAAATAAATTACACATTGAAAAATACATATTGTCTCATCAAGTTATCTTACAAGTTATTTGTATTATTGCATTGTTCTTTACTTATTGTCATTTAAATAAGTAATCTATCTAGAACTTGGTATATACACACTGCAACTGGTCGTCTCCAGTTCAGTGCATATATTGCAAAGTAACTCCACCATCGACATAGAGGTGTCTTCAGTAGTACCATCTATTGAGTTGGGACTTACATTCCCACTCTAGGGTTTATGGTTTGAAGCCCGAGGGTTAGCCTATCGGCTAACCCTCGACCTTCAAACCCTAAACCCTAGAGCGGGATGTAGTAGGGGGACGGATGTATACGGTACGCTTTAGGGTTTAGGGTTTGAAGTCGTAGGGTTAGCCGAATTGCTAATCCGAGGGGAAAGCTAGAATCTAAAAAACCTAGAAATTCTAAACCCTAAATGCTAAACCCTAAAATGCTAAAAAGGATGAGGGTTCCCACTCTAGGGTTTATGGTTTGAAGCCCGAGGGTTAGCCTATCGGCTAACCCTCGACCTTCAAACCCTAAACCCTAGAGCGGGATGTAGTAGGGGGACGGATGTATACGGTACGCTTTAGGGTTTAGGGTTTGAAGTCGTAGGGTTAGCCTAACGGCTAACCCTACAACTTCAAACCCTAAACCTAAAGCTTAATTGCTAATCCGAGGGGAAAGCTAGAATCTAAAAAACCTAGAAATTCTAAACCCTAAATGCTAAACCCTAAAATGCTAAAAAGGATGAGGGTTCCCACTCTAGGGTTTATGGTTTGAAGCCCGAGGGTTAGCCTATCGGCTAACCCTCGACCTTCAAACCCTAAACCCTAGAGCGGGATGTAGTAGGGGGACTGATGTGTGAAATCGATTAATAAATTTTTAAACACGAATTACGAAAAGACTGACTACAACACACTCACAGGCAGTGAACCTGATCGCATGCAGTATAGTAAATTCGGTAAATCCGAGGTCGATCACAAGGACTAAGTAAAGCAATTGTTAAAATAAAGTAATTCAGAAGAAAGAGGGGTTTTATGGCCGAATTGCCACTTTGCAAAAATTAACTAAAAAAATAATTGAATCCGGTATGACCGGGGCAAAAACTTAAAAGCCTTCCTTTTGATCTTCTTTGAACCAAAATATATGAGAAGAAAAAGAAGGTTTTTCTAGTTGAGAAAATAAGAGAAAAAGTCTTACAAATGCATGTAAGAAAGTTGATACAAACTATGTGTTGTGTTGTTGTGATAAATGAAGTACAAGTGTTATAAGTAGATCAAATCTACTTCAAAAGCACATGGGGGGGGGGGACGGCCACATGTGGGTTGTAACAAACATTTTGTTGCAAAAATTATAAAACCACTTTACTTGTACATTTTATAGATAAAATTGTAACATAACTTATTACATATCTTATGTAACATATTACATATTATACACAACACACATAAGTGTTTATTTTGCCAAATAAATTATTCACATTTCTCTCAAAATAAATCATCCATATAATTTATTTACATATCTCAATGACAATAATATTTAAAGGTCATCCATCTTGAATTCGCTCAACAACATGTTCGGATTGCACATAAGTGAAGTTCAAATTCATATAAGTTGATAAAGATAATCGTGACAAAATAAATACACAAACTGGTACCACCAACGTTTGTAAAATCATTTCAATCACCTAATTAATCAGTTTCTTTGTAAAAGCCGGTACCACCAATGCTTAATACATTTTCCCTAATCAACTAATTTATTTGATTACCAAATTACCAATTGTATCTATGTGAAGATAACGTGGTACCACCAACGTTTGTAAAATCATTTCAATCACCTAATTAATCAGTTTCTTTGTAAAAGCCGGTACCACCAATGCTTAATACATTTTCCCTAATCAACTAGTTTATTTGATTACCAAATTACCAATTGAATCTATGTGAGATAACGTGGTACCACCAACGTTTGTAAAATCATTTCAATCACCTAATTAATCAGTTTCTTTGTAAAAGCCGGTACCACCAATGCTTAATACATTTTCCCTAATCAACTAATTTATTTGATTACCAAATTACCAATTGTATCTATGTGAGATAACGTGGTACCACCAACGTTTGTAAAATCATTTCAATCACCTAATTAATCAGTTTCTTTGTAAAAGCCGGTACCACCAATGCTTAATACATTTTCCCTAATCAACTAGTTTATTTGATTACCAAATTACCAATTGAATCTATGTGAGGATAACGTGGTACCACCAACCGCTATACAACACGTTGACAAAATAACTCCTTTTATTAAAATGATATTCACTATCATACCATGAACTAGTGACAATTGATTAAAGATAATTAATTGAAATCACATACATGTTCAACTAGTACCATTAACGAAGAACACATATATCACCAATATCGAAAATAATAATTAATAAGGAATTAAATCATCAAGATCTCGACACAACGATAATTAAAATCAACTTTGAATTAATAAACGTAGTGCAATCCTTACATATTGTATCACTCCATCAAGATGGATGATAAAGTGATTAGCTACTCATATTGAAATAAGAATAACAAATCAAATATAGAGAATTCATCGTTACCAAATACAAGAAATTGAACACGAATAACGGAAATCGTCCAATCGTAATGAGGATTTTCAAAGATGTTAAATCTGATGGAAAATAGCCTTCAAAAGCCCTAAATTCGACTGGAGTAAAAAGGTTAGGGTTTTGGAATGTTTTTGCAAACTATATATACTTCCCCAAAAATCTGCCAGAATCGGACCCAGTTGCGGCGCAACATAACTCATTGCGGCGCAACTCTGTTTGACTTTGACTTTCGTTGACTTGGCCTGGAGCAGACTCGAACGCGTTGTGGCGCAACTAGTTTAGTTGTGGCACAACTTATCTTTCTGCCTTTCTGTTGCGGCGCAATAACAGATTGCGGCGCAATTTAACATTCTGTAATCTGGTTGCAGCGCAACTCCCAATTGCGGCGCAATTGACCTTTTTCCAGCTTTGACTTTTGTTGACTTTCTGCAATCTTCATCCAAATGCTTCAGAAATCCTCCGTTAGCACTTACTTCACCTCAACAATGTCGTTTTCTCCAGAATTACGCTTAAAGACCTGTCAGTAACCTGAAACACTAACAAATACCATAAACGCACCAAATGTATACTAAAACGACTCATAAACCATACTAAATCAACTAAATATGTTGTGGGAAATAGTTATAAAATACGACACATCAAATCCCCCCACACTTAAGCTTTGCTTTTTCTCAAGCAATTCCAAACTTCAAAAACTTTAAATTAACCTTGGTACATAATGGAAACCACATTTCAGTAATCAAAAAGAAGCTCAACCATTCATGAAAATGAGAAAAATTGGTTAGGCAGTTTTAATCTTAAATGAAAACTGGAATGTTTGACAATACTTGACTGATACACAAGCCTTAATAACACGACTAAGCACAAAAGAATCGAATCAGTGATATCTCGTCTATCCTACTCCAACTAACTTACTTTTGGGGTTGAATATTTGAATAATCCCTCAATGCCAAGTCGTGATGCATACTCTTTTACCATAGGCTTGTACTAGGTTCGTTCCTTAACCATCATGATGCAAGCACCACAACGTTAATCAGAAGAGGTCTTTAAGGGTTTTAATGAACTATGAGGCTAAACAAGGTATTTAAAAGGGTATGGAAATTTGGGTAAACAATTGGTGTTAAAAGGAAATAACACAACACTTAACAAAGTTTTACATAATAGTCTAATCCATTAAATCCCATGTCACTAGTTGCCAACGGTCCAAAACCCGAGAAGTTGTCCAGAAAATACCCCCAATAGACGATTAAAAACCGACACCATTGTGGTGTATGACAATCAAACAACTCAATCAACCAATTCTAACCATGTTGACTTATACAAACTTGCCAACCCAAATACAACAACCGAAGAATGAAACATTATAATCCCTTTTTTTGGTTATGAAGATGTACCAACTCAACTCTATAATTTGTAGAATAATTAAGCTTTTTTTGGTGTAATTGATGAACCAACTTACAAAAATGATTTGACCAAAGATGAGAAATACCAACTGACAGCCCAAGCTCTTTTTTTTTCAATTTTTTTCTATTTTTTTTTCTTTTTCTGTTTTTCAAATCTTTTATTCTTTTTATTCCTTTTTTGTGAGCTACTTTTACTCTGACTAATTGGTATTCTCTTAAATAATTTTGAAACAGTGACAAATCATATACTCATATGCTAAAATGAACGATTCAGACTTATCCAAACAAACATGACAATCAATCTATTCTCAGTAACCGAGAATATCCCAACCCGACATAAAGGACAACCCCAAACCATCCACTAGCATAGGCAACCAATGACCCACCAGGACTTCGACTATCGGTATGGCTAGGAAAAGGTGTATATTAAGGGTGGATTTAATAACAAAGAACAGGCTAATGACAACATGTTTTCTATTGTTTCTTGCACTAAAAGTGAGTGCAACATAAGGGTTTAACAGGTGGTTCACTAACCAGTGTAGTTAGCTACTAAGCACATTAACAAAACATGCACATAACAAATTTTTACGAAACAAGGGGTGAACAAAGAACAAGCGGTTTTATCCTAAATTTGCCTCCTCTGATAAATAACACGGAACGATCAACCAGGACAAGTTCTAGAATCAACGCAATCACCGGCACACTCATAGCAAATGAAAATAATCCGGAAATGGAAAATCAACCTCAAACTTGCACGTCACAGTTCAGAGTGCTAAAAGAACCCTTACTCCTGGATAAATCCAAAAGCCTATGAGAGGGAAAATTTTCAAGGTTAATAATTCCAAAACCGTAACACCTATCATAACTAGCAATGAATCAATAATCTCACAATTTGGGTGTTTTGGTGCTTTGAGTGTGCTAGTCATATTATTAATCCAGAAGGGATTGCCAAATTAATCAGTCAAAACACATTCCACATTTTAAACTTTGTACCAAAGGTGTAGTCAAATTGCTTATTAATATATATAATTAAGTGACAAAAGCAATTAACTACAAGGACAAGCATGCAAAAGTTCAAAAATCCTCTAAAATACCCGACTTTTTCCTATTTACCCCCCCCCCCCACTTGAGTTGGACAATGCCCTCAATGTCCAATGAACTAAGGCAAACTATGGGAAATAGGGGAAAGTAAACAAAAAAACAAAATCAAGAACAAGAAAAACTTGCCGGGTATGACGGGTGTTCCATGCTTGAAAATGATGCCAACAAAATATGTCGCTGAACTTACTGCCAGCATATGCATATGACATTCAACTTGCTATCAACATGAACACACAATTAAAAGCCAACAGATTATATCATAAAGCATGCATCATCCTAATCCTACTTATTCAAACGGAAATGGAAAAATAAAATACGATGTTTCATCACCCCGTAGGGTGGATACAAACCAAACAAATAGAAATTAAAACAAGTACGGAAATTAAAATTCTTCAAACAAATAGTACAAGCCATCACAACCAATAGATGGCAGCATCATCCCATATCATATCACTGAGGAGGGTGAGGGTAACCAGGCATAGGCCCTGAACCAAAAAGCGATCCAACCACCTCCTCAGCAAACGATGGTTCTCCCGAACCTGAACCTCCAGCATCCGTACCAGCCTGCGTACCTGTAAAAGTGCCAAAACTAACACGGTTATCTGGACCCCTTCCCCTAAGATCATGGGAAGGAGCAACCTCATACTGGCGCTCTGGTGGATAGAAGAAACCACCTCCACCCCTGTGCTCTGGAATAAATATACTAGGAGGATGGTAGTCTGGAATCAGCTGAGGTGGATGAAACTGCTCACCCCTGTACTTGGCTTCCCACATGGGCTGATACCTATGCTGATCATGCATCATACGACCCATACCTGAGCCCATCCACCTAAAATCACTGTCCACCCTCGACTGAAACTGCTCATGGGATCGCTGAAACTGCTGCTGAGATTCCCACATGTTATTAACCATAGTCCCCAAAGAAGAGAAGTCCCAAGTACCTGCAGGGGCGGCAGAAGATGAAGATGCCCCTGCAGTAGGTGTAGTGGTGGCACGACGCTTAGTACGTCGTGGGGGATCTGGCTGCTGCTCTGGTGCATCAGCCATATCCGCATCATCATCATCACCTGCCTCTGCCTCCTCCTCATCATCAGAGGCAGCACCACCAAAATCAATCAACTCTGGAATAGCATGCTTATGAGCTAGAGGCTTAATCAATTTCCAACGCTTCAAATCATTCCAAGTGAACGGCTTCATAGGTTTGCAGTTCAAAGCGACTGCATTATCAGCAACCTCAAAATACTTCACCATCTTGGAAATAAAATGACCACATACTAACCCCCTATCACGAACTCCCTTTGTCCACATATGTTTGGCCAACACATAGGGAGCACAAGCCTTCCTATAAACATCACCTTCATCAAACAACCTCAATAGCCATAAATCCTCCATATATAACTTGTCCGGGTGATTAGTCCTTTGGACAAAGAAATGGACTAACATCTTGTGGAACAAACGCAAAATAGGCGACTGAAGTGTATTCGCCCCACAAGCTGCGCGCCAAGCGCGCCCAGACCATTGCGGCACAACGCTTTATTTTTCGAATTTCGATTTTTTTTCTTCTGATTTTCTGAAAAACGAACGTGTTGCGGTTCGCAACCCAGGTTGCGGCGCAACCAAACCATTGCGGCACAACGCTTTATTTTTCGAATTTCGATTTTTTTTCTTCTGATTTTCTGAAAAACAAACGGTTGCGGCGCAACCAAACCATTGCGGCACAACGCTTTATTTTTCGAATTTCGATTTTTTTTCTTCTGATTTTCTGAAAAACACGAAACGTGTTGCGGCGCAAGTCCTTCAATTGCGGCGCAACCACAAGTTGCGGCGCAACCAAACCATTGCGGCACAACGCTTTATTTTTCGAATTTCGATTTTTTTTCTTCTGATTTTCTGAAAAACACGAAACGTGTTGCGGCGCAAGTCCTTCATTGCGGTGACCCAGGTTGCGGCGCAACCAAACCATTGCGGCACAACGCTTTATTTTTCGAATTTCGATTTTTTTTCTTCTGATTTTCTGAAAAACCGAACGTGTTGCGGCGCAACCCGTTGCGGCGCAACCAAACCATTGCGGCACAACGCTTTATTTTTCGAATTTCGATTTTTTTTCTTCTGATTTTCTGAAAAACACGAAACGTGTTGCGGCGCAAGTCCTTCATTGCGGCGCAACGCAAAAACAGGAAGATAAGTTGCGGCGCAAGACATTGCGGCGCAACCACAAGTTGCGGCGCAACCACAAGTTGCGGCGCAACCACAAGTTGCGGCGCAACCACAAGTTGCGATCCCCTTTTTCTTAAAAGATTTTGACCCGGTTTGACCCAGGTTGCGGCGCAACCAAACCATTGCGGCACAACGCTTTATTTTTCGAATTTCGATTTTTTTTCTTCTGATTTTCTGAAAAACACGAAACGTGTTGCGGCGCAAGTCCAAAAGATTTTGACCCGGTTTGACCCAGGTTGCGGCGCAACCAAACCATTGCGGCACAACGCTTTATTTTTCGAATTTCGATTTTTTTTCTTCTGATTTTCTGAAAAACACGAAACGAGTTGCGGCGCAACACCTGTGTTTTCTGGGCAGGGACGAGCAGCAACAGTGTAAGCGACAAAAATCCCATCAATTCACAAACATAATATTCAATCTTAATTAAGGGTTTAGTAATCCAATTAATTAAACAAACTTAATGAAACCCTAATTAATTCAATCCTCTAATTCATGGAACAAAACATCACATTATCTAACAAATCACCCAAACCTCATTGTTCTTAACGATTCCCTCTATAATCCGAAATTAAAGAAGCAATTTAAGCATACCTTCGAATTGAAAGAGAGAAAATTCAACCAAATTGAAACAATGAGAGATTGAGAGAAAATACATACCTTTCCGTCTAGTCATGGTAATGGAGAATAAAGATTAAGATGAGAAAGATGAAAAATTGAAAGAAAATATAAAAGGGAAGGGAATCGGCTGGGTATAGAGGGAAAGGGTTTCTCAATTATTGAAAAGTGTTTGTGTGTAGAAAGCAAAACCCCGATCCCCTTTTTCTTAAAAGATTTTGACCCGGTTTGACCCAGGTTGCGGCGCAACCAAACCATTGCGGCACAACGCTTTATTTTTCGAATTTCGATTTTTTTTCTTCTGATTTTCTGAAAAACACGAAACGTGTTGCGGCGCAAGTCCTTCATTGCGGCGCAACGCAAAAACAGGAAGATAAGTTGCGGCGCAATAGGGGACATTGCGGCGCAATAATACTGAACCATTGTGGCGCAACACCCATATTGCGGCGCAACACCAATGCATAAAGTTAAGTTGCGGCGCAATTCGGGTATTGCGGCGCAACTAGACCTCCCCCCACACTTACCTTGGTATTTCCATGGAAATGACTTACCGGCTTGCGTGAGAATGACTCCAACCATGCAATCTTATTTAAAACACATTACCAATACAAAAAATAAACAAAATGATGAAAACACGGAACATGAAACACGGGTTGCCTCCCGCGAAGCGCTTAATTTATTTACGAGTCTTTAGCTAGACTCGATCATCATTTACTCATTTAAATCAAACAATGGGAGCTCCTCAAAAGCAACTCCCTCCACAGCTTCTTCCTCATGATATAACTTCAACCTATGACCATTAACAATAAACGACCCTCCATTCTTTTTGAACAATTCAATATACCCAGACGGATACACATGCTTAATTTCATAGGGTCCTGTCCAACGAGAGGTCAATTTGGGTTGCTTAATTTTAAACTTTGACAAAAACAATAAGACCTTATCTCCTACTTTAAAGTCTTTTCTACGAAGCTTTTTGTCATGCCAAACCTTGGTTCTTTCTTTGTACAACATGGAACTATCATAGGCACCTAATCTAAGCTCATCAAGCTCATGCAACTGTAAAAACCTATGTTCACCTGCTTTTAACAAATCCATGTTACAATTCTTTAAAGCCCAATATGCCTTATGTTCGATTTCAACCGGTAGGTGACAAGTCTTGCCATAAAGAAGCCGATATGGTGTAGTACCAATAGGCGTCTTATAGGCGGTCTGAAATGCCCATAGAGCATCATCTAGCTTTTTAGACCAAATCTTGGGGTTGTCTCCTACGGTCTTTTCTAAGATTCGTTTTAAGGCACGGTTGGTGTTCTCGACTTGACCGCTAGTTTGAGGGTGGTAGGAGGTAGAGAAACGGTGAGTAACACCATACCTCTTTAGCACCTTAGCCAATTGATGATTGGCAAAATGAGTACCACGGTCAATGATAAGGGCTCTAGGAACACCAAACCTACAAAATAATTGCTTCAAAAAGTCTATGACTACTCTCGCATCATTAGTGGGTAAAGCCTTGGCTTCCGCCCACTTGGACACATAATCTACAGCAACTAAGATATAAAGGAACTTATTGGATGGTGGGAAAGGTCCCATGAAGTCAATTCCCCAGACATCAAAGACTTCACATACCTGAATCATCTGTTGGGGCATTTCATCCCTCTTTGTAATGTTACAGACGGTCCATAATGACCACCGGTTGGACCATAATGAAAAGCATCCAAGATCATCCTGGTTTCAGCACCGGCAACACATCTTCTAATCATTCCATCTGCACAAACACGAAACAAATATGGTTCCTCCCAAAAGTAGTTTTTCACATCGAAAAAGAACTTTTTCCTTTGTTGATGTGTCTACCCTTTAGGAAGAACTCCTGCAACAAGATAATTAGCCAACTCCGCATACCATGGAATATTAGAATCAATACTCATCAAATACTCATCCGGGAAGGCATCATCTATATCCTCTTCCCTTAATTCCTCACGGTGAGGATCCTCAAGTCTACTTAAGTGGTCGGCCGCTAAATTCTCAACCCCTTTTTTATCCTTAATCTCAATGTCAAACTCTTGCAAGCGCAAGATCCAACGTATGAGATGAGGTTTAGCATCTTGTTTAGCAAACAAGTACTTAAGGGCCGAATGGTCAGTAAAAACAACGGTTTTACTAAGCACTAAGTATGACTTAAACTTATCAAAAGCAAATACTACAGCAAGCAACTCTTTTTCAGTGGTAGTATAATTCCGTTGAGCATTATTTAGAGTCTTGCTAGCAAAGTAAATAGGACAGAAATGGTTACCTTCTCTTTGTCCTAAAACAATGCCCTCTCTAACCATAAAGTGGCATTTCTCCCAATTAAGTACAAGGTGTGCCCGCTCACATCGCTCTAACATCTTATCCAAGTTGGAAAGACATGTATCAAAAGAATCACCAAAAATAGAAAAATCATCCATGAAAACTTCCATAGATGTTTCTAACATGTCTTGGAAAATCGCGATCATACACCTTTGAAAGGTGGCGGGTGCATTACACAATCCAAATGGCATCCTACGATAAGCATAAGTGCCAAAAGGACATGTAAAGGTCATTTTCTCTTGATCATTGGTGTCAATGGGTATTTGAAAGTACCCGGAGAAACCATCAAGAAAACAAAAATACTCGTTACCGGCTAACCGTTCGAGCATTTGGTCAATAAAGGGTAAAGGAAAGTGATCCTTCCGGGTTGCATCATTTAACTTCCTATAGTCAATACAAACACGCCACCCGGTAACCGTTCTAGTAGGTACGAGTTCATTACGGTCATTGGTCACAACGGTCATTCCCCCCTTCTTCGGTACACAATGTACCGGACTCACCCATGGACTGTCAGAAGATAGGATAAATAATTCCAGCATCTAAAAGTTTAATTATCTCTTTCTTGACTACATCTTTCATATTAGGATTAAGCCTCCGTTGTCTTTGAACAACCGGTTTAAGATTCTCATTTAAATTAATCTTATGTTTGCAAAATTCGGGGCTTATTCCGGGTATGTCCGATGTACGCCAAGCAAAGGCCCTTTTATGGGACCTAAGGACAGTCATTAATTATTCTTTTCATCATCCGAAAGTGATGATGATATAACAATAGGAAGAAGTGACTTACCTTCGAGGAATGCATATTCCAAGTGCACGGGAAGTGGCTTGAGCTCCAAATCGGTTGGTGGATTCTCCACCGAAGTTTCAATCTTCAATCCATCCCGTTCTATTTCCTCAAAAGTTTCATCTTCCGGTGGTGACTCATCAATGCTTAGAGCCATGATTTCTTGCACCATTTCTTCAACCAAAACTTGCTCTTCTCCACTAAAAGCAAGCAAAGCTTCACCCTCGTCCGTGTCCAAAAAGTCCAACAACTCCATCTCCAAAGCATCTTCTTCTTCAATCACATCAATCCTGAAACATGTATCATCATTTGAATAAGAATGCTTCAATGCTTTATCAATGGAAAAACTAATTCTATCATTTCCAATTCCTAGTGAAATGACTTTGTCCTTAACACGAATGATGGCATCGACCGTATACAAGAAAGGTCGGCCTAAAATAAGAGGCACCTTGGTGTCCTCTTCCATCTCAAGAATCACAAAATCGGCCAAAAAGACAATATGGCCTACTTTAACACATAAATTTTCAGCAATCCCCATCGGATACTGAAATGAATGATCGGCGAGCCTAATTCTCATCGGAGTTGGCTTCAATGCCGCTAAAGATATCTTTCTATAGACTGAAAATGGCATCAAATTTATGCTAGCCCCTAAATCGGTTGGTGGATTCTCCACCGAAGTTTCAATCTTCAATCCATCCCGTTCTATTTCCTCAAAAGTTTCATCTTCCGGTGGTGACTCATCAATGCTTAGAGCCATGATTTCTTGCACCATTTCTTCAACCAAAACTTGCTCTTCTCCACTAAAAGCAAGCAAAGCTTCACCCTCGTCCGTGTCCAAAAAGTCCAACAACTCCATCTCCAAAGCATCTTCTTCTTCAATCACATCAATCCTGAAACATGTATCATCATTTGAATAAGAATGCTTCAATGCTTTATCAATGGAAAAACTAATTCTATCATTTCCAATTCCTAGTGAAATGACTTTGTCCTTAACACGAATGATGGCATCGACCGTATACAAGAAAGGTCGGCCTAAAATAAGAGGCACCTTGGTGTCCTCTTCCATCTCAAGAATCACAAAATCGGCCAAAAAGACAATATGGCCTACTTTAACACATAAATTTTCAGCAATCCCCATCGGATACTGAAATGAATGATCGGCGAGCCTAATTCTCATCGGAGTTGGCTTCAATGCCGCTAAAGATATCTTTCTATAGACTGAAAATGGCATCAAATTTATGCTAGCCCCTAAATCGGCTAAAGCATCACAACAAAACTTTGCATCTAAAGAACAAGTAATCAGAAAACTCCCTGGATCCTCTAACTTAGGGGGAATCTGATTTCTGATGATAGCCGAACATTCCGCGTTGAGGAAAGTAGCCTTAGCTTCCTCTAGCTTCCTCTTATCCGTCAAAAGGTCCTTAATAAACTTAGCATAGTTCGGCATACCTGAAAGTAGATCAACCAAAGGCACATTAATATTCATAGATTTAATCATATCAATAAACTTACTATATTGCTCTTTGATTTTCTCCTTCCTCAAGCGTTGAGGGAATGGTATCTTCGGTTGGTAAGCCTTCACTTCGGGCTCAACAATCGCTGGTTTGTCAACCGGTGCAAGTGGAACAACCGGTGGTTTCACGGCTTGCTTCGGCTCCACTTCAATCTCCTCATCAACTTGCTCCTCATCTTCATTATCCTGCACAAGTGGAGAAGAATCATTAGGTAAAGTATTATCAGAATCATAAGTCTTACCTGTCCTCGTTGTGATAGCATTCACATGCTCATTTCTGGCATTAGGCGGGGTATACTTCTGCCCTGATCCTTGATTGCTTGACTGAGGCTTGGGATTCTGCTTAGTATTACTCGATAAAGTACCGGGTTGTCTGTTAGAGTTTCCTAGCCTTTCAATCCTTCCTTCTAAATCTTTAATAGTGGCTTGTTGATTCTTTGCTCCTTGATCCAACTTATGTCCGAGCCCATCCAATCGAGTAGTTAAAGCGTCCAACACAGAAATCACCTTCTTGGACTTTGCTGCAACATGTTCATTGGTTGCCTTCTGAGCGCCTATAAAGTCCTTCACTATCTCTCTTAGTTCTGAATCCGCGCCCCGCTAATTGTTGAACCTACTAAACCTGTTACCACCATAACCAGAACTGTTAGTATTAAAAGAAGAAGAAGTAGGGTAAGAACTACCTGATGGCCGGTTTTGATAGCCGATATTTTGGTTGAAATTCCCTTGATTCTGAACGTAACTAACATCTTGAACTGGTTTATCCGGGCAATCCTCCGTATAATGCAAGTCCCCACAGTGATCACAACCGTCAACCATAACCTTAACATCTCTTTCAAGGCTCTTGAATCTGATATCTTGTTTATCAAACCTCTCATTCATTTGCTTCGAGAGAGCCTTGACTTCAGTAACCAGTTTTGAGTCTTCACTACTTTCCACCTTAGCCACAGTGCTTCTACTGGATCTCTTATCTCGGTCCTCATCTCTGGTTGAATACTCCTTCGCCATATCTTCAAGAATCTTGTATCCTTCATTCGGGGAAATGTTGTTTAGACTACCCCCAAATGTGTAACCAAGCTCCCTTTTAGACTTTCTATCCAGTCCATCATAGAAAATCTCAAAACTTTGTTCAGTACCCATACTATGTCCGGGGCAATTCCTTAGCATTTCCTTGAACCGTTTCCATGCATCTACAACATCTTCACCACTGTCTTGAGTAAATCCTCTGATTTTATTTTCCAGTTGCCTTTGAGTTCTCACTGAATAAAACTCATCAATAAAACCTTCCCGAAGTTCAGCCCAAGTAGAGAATGAATTATCAGGAAGTTCCTTAAACCATGCAGCTGCATCTCCAATGAGAGTTAATGGAAAGAGTTCTAGTTTCACAGCTTCACCTTGAGCTTGACCATACTGATATAACCTACAAATCTTCTCAAATCTTTCGACATGAGCATAAGGATCATTTCTTCTAATTCCGTCAAACTTATCCTCTTCAACACTCTTGAGGTGATTTCCTTTCAAAGAGAAGTCTACCGATATTGCAGGAGGGCGAATAGTTGTGCCCCGGTTAGCCGGTATGTTTCTTACTCTTTCCCTGTAAGGACGGTTGTTCGGGTCTCTCGGTTGTTCATCACCCATTCTTCTACCCCTTGGTTGTTGATTAGTATTTATGTTGGTTCTTGGTATGACAATGGTGCTTGGTTCAGGTGTCTGAACTTTCTCTTCTACTTCTGAATCTGAATCTTCACCTGTTCTAAACAAATTAGATGCTTGCACCAACCTATCAACCAACTGATCCTCTGAATTCTGGGCGGGTGGAACTATATCTGCGGTTTCTAAATCTATTTTGACGGATGTGGATGGTTCCTGGTCGTCTCTTGACACTAAGTGACGTCTGACTTTCCCTGGATTAGACAAAGGGCTAAGCAAAGGTCGGCCAGAAGCTCTTGTGTTCATCAACTAGTAAGAACCTGCACAATCACCACAAACAAACCGTCAACCGCACCTGTGGTATAATTGAAATAAAATAAAATACAATCTATCTAGTAAAGCAATAACTTTCTCACAAATGAATGTGAAAAAGGATCGAACTACAAAATAAAACAACTACTTAAACAAAAGTCCCCAGCAACAGCGCCAAAAAGTTGATGTATGAAATCGAGTAATAAATTTATAAACACGAATTACGAAAAGACTGACTACAACACACTCACAGGCAATGAACCTGATCGCATGCAGTATAGTAAATTCGGTAAATCCGAGGTCGATCACAAGGACTAAGTAAAGCAATTGTTAAAAAAAAGTAATTCAGAAGAAAGAGGGGTTTTATGGCCGAATTGCCACTTTGCAAAAATTAACTAAAAAAATAAATGAATCCGGTATGACCGGGGCAAGGATCGTCCTCAAACGATAGAGAAAATCTACTATGACAATAATATTTAAAGGTCATCCATCTTGAATTCGCTCAACAACATGTTCGGATTGCACATAAGTGAAGTTCAAATTCATATAAGTTGATAAAGATAATCGTGACAAAATAAAGACACAAACTGGTACCACCAACGTTTGTAAAATCATTTCAATCACCTAATTAATCAGTTTCTTTGTAAAAGCCGGTACCACCAATGCTTAATACATTTTCCCTAATCAACTAGTTTATTTGATTACCAAATTACCAATTGAATCTATGTGAGGATAACGTGGTACCACCAACCGCTATACAACACGTTGACAAAATAACTCCTTTTATTAAAATGATATTCACTATCATACCATGAACTAGTGACAATTGATTAAAGATAATTAATTGAAATCACATACATGTTCAACTAGTACCACTAACGAAGAACACATATATCACCAATATCGAAAATAATAATTAATAAGGAATTAAATCATCAAGATCTCGACACAACGATAATTAAAATCAACTTTGAATTAATAAACGTAGTGCAATCCTTACATATTGTATCACTCCATCAAGATGAATGATAAAGTGATTAGCTACTCATATTGAAATAAGAATAACAAATCAAATATAGAGAATTCATCGTTACCGAATACAAGAAATTGAACACGAATAACGGAAATCGTCCAATCGTAATGAGGATCTTCAAAGGTGTTAAATCTGATGGAAAATAGCCTTCAAAAGCCCTAAATTCGACTGGAGTAAAAAGGTTAGGGTTTTGGAATGTTTTTGCAAACTATATATACTTCCCCAAAAATCTGCCAGAATCGGACCCAGTTGCGGCGCAACATAACTCATTGTGGCGCAACTCTGTTTGACTTCACGTTTGACTTTGACTTTCGTTGACTTGGCCTGGATCAGACTCGAACGCGTTGCGGCGCAACATAACTCATTGTGGCGCAACTCTGTTTGACTTCACGTTTGACTTTGACTTTCGTTGACTTGGCCTGGATCAGACTCGAACAGGTTGCGGCGCAATTTAACATTCTGTAATCTGGTTGCTTCGCAACTCCCAATTGCGGCGCAATTGACCTTTTTCCAGCTTTGACTTTTGTTGACTTTCTGCAATCTTCATCCAAATGCTTCAGAAATCCTCCATTAGCACTTACTTTACCTCAACAATGTCGTTTTCTCAGAATTACGCTTAAAGACCTGTCAGTAACCTGAAACACTAACAAATACCATAAACGCACCAAATGTATACTAAAATGACTCATAAACCATACTAAATCAACTAAATATGTTGTGAGAAATGGTTATAAAATACGACACATCAGGGACGGATGTATACGGTACGCTTTAGGGTTTAGGGTTTGAAGTCGCAGGGTTAGCATAACGGCTAACCCTACAACTTCAAACCCTAAACCCTAAAGCTTAATTGCTAATCCGAGGGGAAAGCTAGAATCTAAAAACCTAGAAATTCTAAACCCTAAATGCTAAACCCTAAAATGCTAAAAAGGATGAGGGTTCCCACTCTAGGGTAGCCTATCGGCTAACCCTCGACCTTCAAACCCTAAACCCTAGAGCGGGATGTAGTAGGGGGACAGATGTATACGGTACGCTTTAGGGTTTAGGGTTTGAAGTCTACCACTTCAAACCCTAAACCCTAAAGCTTAATTGCTAATCTGAGGGGAAAGCTAGAATCTAAAAACCTAGAAATTCTAAACCCTAAACCCTAAAGCTTAATTGCTAATCTGAGGGGAAAGCTAGAATCTAAAAACCTAGAAATTCTAAACCCTAAACCCTAAACCCTAAAATACTAAAAAGGATGAGGGTTCCCACTCTAGGGTTTATGGTTTGAAGCCCGAGGGTTAGCCTATCGGCTAACCCTCGACCTTCAAACCCTAAACCCTAGAGCGGGATGTAGTAGGGGGACAGATGTATACGGTACGCTTTAGGGTTTAGGGTTTGAAGTCGTAGGGTTAGCCTAACGGCTAACCCTACAACTTCAAACCCTAAACCCTAAAGCTTAATTGCTAATCCGAGGGGAAAGCTAGAATCTAAAAACCTAGAAATTCTAAACCCTAAATGCTAAACCCTAAACTCTAAAGCTTAATTATATGGTAATTAGAATGTAGTAATTAAATCTCTTTTTTTTTTTTTTTTTTTTTTTTTTTTTTTTTTTTTTTTTTTTTTTGTTTTTTTTTTTTTTTTTTTTTTTTTTTTTTTTTTTTTTTTTTTTTTTTTTTTTTTTTTTTTTTTTTTTTTTTTTTTTTTTTTTTTTTTTTTTTTTTTTATTTTTATCTTGATTTTGTTTTTTTGTTTTTTTTTTTTGTTTTGTTTGCCAATTGAGTTTAAATAGACGATGCTTCACTTGACCCATAGCTTCAGCATGTTTGTGACCAAATTCTTCCAGAAGGTTTTGCATACATTGTTTCTGTAAAAATGATTTAGTCAAAACATAATAAAAAACTAACAATCCAAAAAATAAACACATAACAACTTCATTGAAACTTACTGAATAATTCATGACCCTTTGGTATTTAGAGATGAAGTCTGATCCAGAATAGATGTTATCAATAATAGACAATTGAGTTTAAATAGACGATGCTTCACTTGACCCATAGCTTCAGCATGTTTGTGACCAAATTCTACCAGAAGGTTTTGCATACATTGTTTCTGTAAAAATGATTTAGTCAAAACATAATAAAAAAATAAACACATAACAACTTCATTGAAACTTACTGAATAATTCATGACCCTTTGGTATTTAGAGATGAAGTCTGATCCAGAATAGATGTTATCAATAATAGACAATTGAGTTTAAATAGACGATGCTTCACTTGACCCATAGCTTCAGCATGTTTGTGACCAAATTCTCCAGAAGGTTTTGCATACATTGTTTCTGTAAAAATGATTTAGTCAAAACATAATAAAAAACTAACAATCCAAAAAATAAACACATAACAACTTCATTGAAACTTACTGAATAATTCATGACCCTTTGGTATTTAGAGATTAAGTCTGATCCAGAATAGATGTTATCAATAATAGACAATTGAGTTTAAATAGACGATGCTTCACTTGACCCATAGCTTCAGCATGTTTGTGACCAAATTCTACCAGAAGGTTTTGCATACATTGTTTCTGTAAAAATGATTTAGTCAAAACATAATAAAAAAATAAACACATAACAACTTCATTGAAACTTACTGAATAATTCATGACCCTTTGGTATTTAGAGATGAAGTCTGATCCAGAATAGATGTTATCAATAATAGACAATTGAGTTTAAATAGACGATGCTTCACTTGACCCATAGCTTCAGCATGTTTGTGACCAAATTCTACCAGAAGGTTTTGCATACATTGTTTCTGTAAAAATGATTTAGTCAAAACATAATAAAAAACTAACAATCCAAAAAATAAACACATAACAACTTCATTGAAACTTACTGAATAATTCATGACCCTTTGGTATTTAGAGATGAAGTCTGATCCAGAATAGATGTTATCAATAATAGACAATTGAGTTTAAATAGACGATGCTTCACTTGACCCATAGCTTCAGCATGTTTGTGACCAAATTCTTCCAGAAGGTTTTGCATACATTGTTTCTGTAAAAATGATTTAGTCAAAACATAATAAAAAACTAACAATCCAAAAAATAAACACATAACAACTTCATTGAAACTTACTGAATAATTCATGACCCTTTGGTATTTAGAGATGAAGTCTGATCCAGAATAGATGTTATCAATAATAGACAATTGAGGTTTTCGAAGGTCAAACACAAAGAGGAAAAAGTGACGATTTCTACACACAGGAAGGAAAACCTGTATGCGTATAACAGAAATATGTTAAAATGAAGAACAAAATTAAATGTAAAAAAAAAACTTAACAGTAATCAAAAAAAGTTACAAAAACATACCAGATCTATTTTATTCAAGTCAAACTTGTTGGCATAGAATAAAGGATCCAAAGATTTACGAAAATGCTCATGCATTTTCTCTTTCAAGGTTATTCTCTTATCAGAATTGAGGACATCATGATGCTGTCAAAAAAGTTATTAAAGCAAAAAATTAAAAAAATTAACACTTAAAGTCAACTTGGAATTATAAATGAAGGAATTATAACTTACAAGAACACCAGTGGGAAGAAACAACCTATGAACCGGGTGGACTTTTCTTGACTTCTCTTCATAATTCAAAAGAATTCCCCACAAATCAACCACAGAAGCCTCTATCATCAAGTTGGGACATAAAGTTTCCAACGAAACTCGAACTGCAACTATTCCATCTTCTGATTTGAAAACAGTATCCCTGTCATAAAGACATAAGATAATTAAATGAATTTCAACAAAATCACTAAAAGATTTTTATCCAATCAGCATATAATTCAAATAGAAACAAAATGGAAATGAAATATGGATCATAGAAACATACGTTCCACGTCCGAAACATGCAAACAGATGGTTAGCAACAGCATACTCAGATCCTGACAGACGCTCCAAGACAACACTTGTATGACTCACATACGGTGATTTAAGAACCATTGATGGTTTAATGGATCTCTTTATACAAGCTGCTTCAACAATTTGAGAAGTAGAGGAAATACCAGAAACTTCAGGCAATAATTCTGATCTTTTTGGAGGAGTTGGGGTTAGAATATCAAAACTCGGTGCATCATCAATGGTAAAAAGTTTTTGCCTAGTGTAACTGTTCTCTAGCTGTTGTCTCTTCAAATTTAACAATGACATATCACATGTTCTACATATCTCATCAGCATTCTCGGTCCACCATTGACTACAATATTCTAGTTCTTGCTCATCAGAAACTTCAAAAATAACAAGTTGATCTTTATCATCTTCTACAGCCCGGCCAACAACATCCTGATTCTCCTTCACATCATCAACTGCTTCAACACCAGCAACAGTATCAACATCACTATTCTGTTTGTTACCATGATCAACTTTATCAACATTAACATCTTCATTCGTAGAAACAACCACCTGATTTTCAGCATTAGTAATGTCGTTAACATTCTTGACAACATCATGGAAATGAAATATGGATCATAGAAACATACGTTCCACGTCCGAAACATGCAAACAGATGGTTAGCAACAGCATACTCAGATCCTGACAGACGCTCCAAGACAACACTTGTATGACTCACATACGGTGATTTAAGAACCATTGATGGTTTAATGGATCTCTTTATACAAGCTGCTTCAACAATTTGAGAAGTAGAGGAAATACCAGAAACTTCAGGCAATAATTCTGATCTTTTTGGAGGAGTTGGGGTTAGAATATCAAAACTCGGTGCATCATCAATGGTAAAAAGTTTTTGCCTAGTGTAACTGTTCTCTAGCTGTTGTCTCTTCAAATTTAACAATGACATATCACATGTTCTACATATCTCATCAGCATTCTCGGTCCACCATTGACTACAATATTCTAGTTCTTGCTCATCAGAAACTTCAAAAACAACAAGTTGATCTTTATCATCTTCTACAGCCCGGCCAACAACATCCTGATTCTCCTTCACATCATCAACTGCTTCAACACCAGCAACAGTATCAACATCACTATTCTGTTTGTTACCATGATCAACTTTATCAACATTAACATCTTCATTCGTAGAAACAACCACCTGATTTTCAGCATTAGTAATGTCGTTAACATTCTTGACAACATCATCCACCACATTATTATCATTATAAACATCCACGCCCTTCAGTAGTAAATCAGATTTGTTGTTAGCAACTTTAGTGACAATCTCTGCTTCAGATCTTTTGCAAGCATTATCACAAATATCATCATCATTTACAATATCTTTGTTATTACACTTCCTCCCATCAACAGGAGACTTCTTCTCACAACTTTGATATAACGTCTCCTCAGAATCGACGTTCAGCTTTTTTTCTTCTTTGTCACATTTCAAATTGACATTTAAATAAGGACTAGCATAATATTCATCTGAATCCAGGTTAACATGCAATGCCTCTGTGTTCTGATCAAAATCATCATAATCCTCAACATTCATACCTTCCAACCTAACATCCTTAGATATACCTTCCAACACGCTCCCAATAACTTCCTTTACATCAATTTTTTCATCCTCAAAAATTCCTTTCTTCAACAAATATATCTCACAAATCTTATTGTAATAACCTGTCAGGGTTACATCTCCAGGAAACTTGGACAAGGCATCCTTAATGCTACTAAACAGAAGATTTCTTATATTCAATGCGTCTTCAATCTTCGAACTAAGCAACTGATAATATTGCTGCATTATAATACACATCTCTCATTAAATAAAAAATGAATAATGATTGATAAATTAAGTGAATGAAACGCATATTGACCTAATTTTTCATAATAATAATACCTCTTTTGAATGATTACTGACATCCTTCACTTCTTCATTTACAAAAAATCCCTCAGCTTCACCTTCATGTTCTTCCTTTTCATCAACAGTGGGAAAGAGATCCAACTGCCCAAATGAACCCATTGCAATTTATTTGTTTTCTCTGGCTTTAATTAAACCAACCCAACTCTTGAATATGGGACGCTCTCTAATAAGAGGAAGAGAGTCACATTTTGTGCGGTCTAAATACAGCAGATGTAACAAATAAAAATACAAGTATTAGATAAATCATCAAATGATTAGGTTGTTAGGACCAATTTACTGGTAAACTGGCCAGTCTCCAGTTGCACCTGGAGACCCAGTGAAACTGTCCAGTGAACTGGAGACCCAGATGATTTGTCCAGAAATATATTGAAGTCCAGTTGCACCGTACAGTCAACGCAACTGAAGACTTCCTCCAGTTGAGAACTGACCAGTTGAAGAATCATTCCAGTTGAAGTCGAAGACAACAAATGGAAGATGGAGAATGGCAATGGCAGCGAAGCCCAGTTGACATTCTAGTCAGTTACAAACTGGAGACCATCAGTGGAAAGCTCTTACAAAGCTTTACACTGATTACGAGGAATTGACTTTTGTGTTTTATGTCCTTTTACCCGAATAATAAGATTTATCTTATTATTTAAATACAAAAGGTACATAAATCTGGTTGAATAAAGTTGCTTTATTCTGCAACTTTATACTGCTTTTTAAGGAATTAAATGCTATTCCATAAATGCTCTCAACCACATTTGTACGGCCAAAGTTAACATCCCAATGTTAACTTTGCCTATAAATACAAGTCATTGCACAACCAAGAATTCAAGTTGAAATACTTCACACTTTGCATACATGCAATATTCTTGGTGAACTTGTGCAATATTCTCTCAATCGTAAAAAGGAACATTTCACAACTTTAAGTGTTTCGATTGTTTAGAGAAATTCCGAGTGTAGATCAATTGTAGTTCATAGGTTGTTAGGATATTTATATTCTTGTATTATCTTGGTTCCGCAACAACCTTGTAATTTATTTAACATCAATAAATAAATTACACTTGAAAATTACATATTGTCTCATCAATTTATTTTACAAGTATTTTGTATTATTGCATTGTTCTTTACTTATTGTCTTTTAAATAAGTAATCTATCTAGAACTTGGTATATACACACTGTAACTGGTCGTCTCCAGTTCAGTGCATATATTGCAAAGTAACTCCACCATCGACATAGAGGTGTCTTCAGTAGTACCATCTATTGAGTTGGGACTTACAAGTGGTATCAGAGCAGAAGGCTAATAAACTTGCCTAGATCTGCTAAGATGAACACTACTGAAGGTGGAGATGGTTCTGGTTCAGGTGAAACCCCCTTGAATACTAATGCCCAACCTTTTCAAAATGTTAATACAAACCCTCCTCCTCCTACTACCCCAAATCACGTCCATGTACATTATTCCAACACTCCTGTTCCAAAATTTGATGGAAACAGTGAGACATTTGGTACATGGAAGGCCAGAATGCTTTTGCATTTCGGTGGGATAGAGAAGTATATGTTGAAAATCCTTAAGTATGGACCATATATACCCATGTCTCTTGGGGTAAGTCCTCTTCTAGATCCAACTGGAAGAAGAGGTTCAATAGAAAAGCCTGAAGACCATTGGTCTGATGAGGATCGTAGACTTGTTGATCTGGACACCAGACTCAAGAACATGATCCTTGGAGCTGTCCCTGAAGATCTAATTCCAACACTTGTGTTGTTCCCCAGTGCAAAGTCATTGTGGGATGAATTAGTTATTCAGTTTGAAGGAGGTGATGACACTATTGTCACCAGGAAAGTTGCCTTGAACAATAAGTATGAATCCTTCTTTGCCTTACCCAATGAAAGTCTAACTGGTACATACACCAGATTTTCTAGCCTCATTAATCAGCTGAGAGGCTTGGGTGTAGAGAAGGATAAGGATATTCTTCTTGAGAAGTTTTGTGATATTCTTCCTTCCAAATGGGAAAATATGGTTCTTGTCTTGAGACAAGGTAAAACCTTGCACAGCCATACTCTTGCATCGCCATATGGAGCCTTCAGATTCACTGAAGATAATAATGTTGCAAGACTGGTGGCTGAGCAAGATGCCATGAACCATTCCCAGAGTTCCAAGGTTGCTAGTGTACCTGAGCGACCTTGTGCTGCCTTAATGTCTGCAGAGAGTGTCCAGACACACTCAATGAAGGAGATGTTAAACAGTTTCTTGAACTCTGGCCTGACCACTGAAATCAGTGATGGTTGTGATGAAACTGGCGATGATGATCTGGTCGCCATGATTGCTAAAACCTTTAACAGGTTTAAGCATAAATCTAAAAGATTTAATGGCCCAAACAATGCTTCCAGCTCCAGCTCTCTGGATAAAACCAATCTTACCTGCTATAAGTGTGGTAAGAAAGGTCACTTTATGAAGGAATGCAGATCTAGTCAGTTGAACAACCAAACTGGCCCCCTGTCCCTAATTTCAATCGGCCTGATGATAGCTACAAAGCTAAATACAAGAAGCTTAAGGCCCAGATTGCCCTCCTGTCCATGGAAAAGGAAAAGGATCAATGCTTAATGGCACAAACTGAGGGAAAATGGGAGTACTCTGATGACTCATCAACTGATGAAGAAGAGGAAAGGGACATGTGTTTCATGGCCTTGGAAGATCAACAGCAACAGCACGTGGCAAAAGAAGATGTCATCACTGGAAGATGGGTGGACATCATCTTGAAATAGGTATGTGATTATGACAACCAAGTTGACCCTGAACTAAAACTGGACCTGGCTGAATCATTAAGTGGTGATTTAGCTTTTGTGGAAACTGTAAGAGCTAATAGTGAAAGATATCTTGACACTATCTTAATTGAACTGAACAACGTTAAGCCACAACTTAATGATTTACAAAGTGTCCAGTTGGCTCTCAAGGAGTCAGTTTTAAAGATTGAGGCTTTGGAACTTGATAATCAAAAACTATTTTCTGATCTTGAAAAAGAACAAAATATTATCAAGTCATGGGTAATAGCATCTGGTAAAAACTATGATGCATTTTCAAGAACTATCGATGCCCAGAAGAATGCATGGAAATCTGGAGATCTGGAGATGGCAGCTCTCATACCAGATCTTCATGCATTGCCTCCAGCTCTCAGGGTTGAAACACCTTATGATCAACCTGAAGCTATTGAAAATGAACCCATTGAGACCACCCCCATTGAGGTTAAACCTGGAGCCAAACAGGCTAATGCTCCAGTTAAAAGGGCCACTGGTAACAAGCCTTTACCTCAAAAGTCTAAGGTACCCAAGACCCGACAGACTAAAACTCCAGCTGAACCAAGGTCCAAGGTTCGGCTGCCTGATGAAAATAATATTTTGGTTAATCTGGAAAGTCAACTCCAACTTTTGTCTCGACAGGTTCAGAGTTGTACTGCCCGGATTAAAAATCTGGAAGGAGGTTCATTACCTCCAGTTTTCAAACAAAATATTAAACCACTCCCTTCAAAACCTAATCAAAAGAATGTTCCATCTGGAACTAAATCTGGTAAAAATCAGGGGAGTAAGTATCAAGTACCAATCGTTTTTACTCCTGCACCTGGAGCTGGTGAAAAAGCTCCAGATGCAGCCTCCGGTTCAACACCACAATAATCTACTGTGACTTCTGTAGAGAAGTCCAGTGAACCCATCAAGAAAAGATGGGTTCACAAAAATAACTAATGATTTTTGTGTATGTGCAGGGCGATCGAAAGAAGAATATCTGGTATCTGGACAGCACTGCTGGCCGAACCATGACCGGATGTAAGCCCCTGCTTGAAGAGTTCACTGTCCAAGATGGACCGACAGTGACGTTTGGTAATGATCGATCTGGAAAGACTGAAGGATATGGTGTGCTCAATAATGGACAAGTCGAATTCAAAAGAGTTGCATTTGTGAATGGTTTGAAATATAACCTGATCAGTGTCAGCCAACTTTGTGATGATGGCTTCAGAGTTTTGTTCGATATTGCACAAGGCACCATATTTAACAAGGATTGGAAAGTGGTGATGGTTGCACCAAGAAAAGGCAATGTGTACATCATGGATATGGAACCAGCTCCAAAAGAGCAATGTTTCTATACCAAGGCTGATGAGGACACCAACTGGCTATGGCATAAAAGATTATCCCATCTTAATTTTAAAAATATTAACAAGTTGTCTCGCAAACAACTGGTTGATGGGATACCTCAGATATCTTTTAATAAAGAAAAGCCATGTCCAGGGTGTGAGATGGGCAAGCAGAAAAGGGCCAGTTTCAAAACTAGGCAAAATTTTAGCATCACTGAACCTCTTCACATGCTACACATGGATCTTTTTGGTCCAGTGAATGTTCAAACTAGAGCTGGAAAGAAGTACACTCTAGTTGTGGTTGATGAATTCACCAGATACTGCTGGGTAGTATTCCTCAGATCCAAAAGTCATGCACCTGCTGAAATCATCTCTCTCATCAAAAGAATTGAGCTCAAGTACACTCGAAAAGTTTGTCAGTTGCGAAGTGATAATGGTACTGAATTCCAAAATAAGGTACTTGAAACATTTTACAATGACACTGGCATCTCTCAAAACTTCTCATCAGTTCACTCTCCAGAGCAGAATAGAGTTGTGGAAAGAAAGAATCGCACACTGATAGAAGCAGCCAGAAGTATGCTATCTGAATCAGGTCTTCCCACCAGTTTTTGGGCAGAAGCAGTTGCAACTGCTTGTCACACCCAAAACCGGTCAGTCTACATCAAGAGACATAAGAAGACTGCCTATGAAGTACTCAGGAATCGTAAACTAAATATTGGATACTTTCATGTATTTGGTTGTCCAGTTTATATCTTAAACGATTCCAGTCAGCTTAGAAAGTTTGATGCAAAAGCTGATGAAGGGGTATTTTTAGGTTATTCAGATATTCGAAAGGCCTTTAGAGTTTATAATTATAGACTCCAAAAGGTTCATGAGACAATTCATGTCATATTCGATGAATCAACTGAAGCAATCAACAAGAGACCAAGCCTTGATATTACTCCAGTCGTTCCAATCAATTTTGGTGAAACTGACCAAGTTCATCAGTCAGTTGTTTCACCAAAAGATGTTTCCAGTTACAACAAATTGGAACCAGTTAAGAAAAAGAAAAGCACCAGTGACACATCATTTTATCCCTCCATCAATTTCAACTTACCACAAGAATTGGTGATTGGATCTGATGTACGTGCCACTCCAATATCAGCACCAGTTTAAACTCCAACTTCTCCAGTTCTTCAAGAAATGCCTTTGAATGAAGAATTTCATGATGCAAATCGTGACCTCATTGACTCTGATGAGGATGTAGAAGTAGTTTGGACTGATCCTCCTCCAGAAGCTACTGCAACTGAAGAAGATCGCCAGGTGACTTGCACTGATATTGTTGTGCACCAGCCTAGTCAATACACTAGATGGACTCGAGCACATCCAATTGAACAGATTGTGGGAGATCCAAATAGTGGGGTTCAGACTAGAAGAGCCACCAGTGAGCAATGCTTAAATGTCACCTTCTTATCTCTAATTGAACCAAAGAAGATTGACGAGGCTATGGCAGACCCAAGCTGGGTGGAAGCTATGCAAGAAGAGCTCGTCCAGTTTGAAAGGAACAATGTTTGGGAGCTTGTTCCTTGTCCACCAGGGTTAAAGAAAGAACCTATTGGTACAAGATGGGTCTACCGAAACAAGATGGATGAAGATGGCCATGTTGTAAGAAACAAGGCCAGATTAGTTGCTCAGGGTTATTGTCAAGCAGAAGGCGTTGACTTTGATGAAACTTTTGCTCCAGTTGCAAGACTTGAAGCCATCAGAATATTTCTGGCTTATGCAGCTCATCTGCAGTTCAAGGTCTTCCAGACGGATGTCAAAAGTGCGTTCCTTAATGGAACATTGGAAGAAGAAGTATATGTTAAGCAGACTCCAGGTTTCATCGATGAGAAGCATCCTCATTGGGTTTATAGACTGAACAAAGCATTGTATGGTCTAAGACAAGCCCCAAAAGCCTGGTATGATACTTTAACTAAACATCTTCTTAAAAATGGCTTTCAAAGAGGTGCAATAGATAATACCTTATTCATCTTGAAAGAAAGAGGTAATATCTTATTGGTACAAATTTATGTTGATGACATTATATTCGGTTCAACTGATGATGCAATGTGTAAAAAGTTTTCTAAAATCATGTCATCTGAGTATGAGATGAGTTTAATGGGTGAATTAACATTTTTCTTAGGTTTTCAGATTAAGCAAACTGAAAATGGAATTTTCATAAACCAAGGAAAATATGTCAGAGATTTGTTAAGAAAATACAAATATGATTCAATCCCATCGAAAAACACACCTATTGCAGCACCATTAAATTTAGACTCTGACCCAACTGGCAAACCAGTGAACATAACTGACTATCGTGGCATGGTTGGTTCACTGATGTACTTAACTGCCAGTCGACCAGATATAATGTTTGCAACATGTCTATGTGCCAGGTTTCAGGCTAACCCTAAAGAATCACATTTGCACGCTGTAAAGCGTATTTTTAGATACCTGAAAGGGTGTCCTAATCTTGGTCTTTGGTACCCCAAAGGCTCACGATTAGATCTAATGGGTTATTCAGATTCTGATCATGCAGGTTGTAAGATAGATAGAAAATCAACAACTGGTGGTTGTCATTTCCTTGGAGGAAAACTGGTAAGTTGGACCAGCAAGAAGCAGACTTCAGTCTCTATGTCCACTGCTGAGGCAGAGTACATTTCTGCGGCCAGTTGCTGTGCCCAGATTCTCTGGATCAAGAACCAGTTACTAGATTATGGTCAAAAGTATACAAGGACCCCAATCTTTTGTGACAACACCAGTGCAATTGCTATATCTCACAATCCAGTGATGCACTCCAAAACAAAGCATATTGACATCAGGTATCATTTCATTCGTGATCATGTTATGAAAGGAGACATTGAAAATCATTTCATCCCCACTGACAAACAGTTAGCTGATGTTTTTACAAAACCTCTCGATGAGAAAACCTTTAAACATCTCATCAGCGAACTGGGAATGTTAAATCCTTGAAACTGGAGATTTCTTTGTTATTGAACGCGTCAGTGACACTGATGAAGTTCTCCAGTTGAGGAGGTCCAGATAATCTTTGCTCGCCAGGCTATCGAACGCCTTTGTGATACTATCCTGGCACTAATCGATTTCTGGATCATCATTTTAGGGGGAAAGACTCAAAATAATTTTCTGACTAAAATTCGTTTTTGTTTGAAAATGGCAACTGGAGAACTCTTCAGTTGGAAACTGGTACTGGACTGATCCTCCAGTGACCAGATTCAGTCTTGTCTTATTTTTTATAACGTTAGAAATACTTGGTCAATATTTGTGACACGTGATGGTACTCGAGTGTTTTAAACCACTTGGTATCATGATCTGACGTGTTTAAAGCTATTTTAGTACTTGACAACTGTTTGTATTGGGAAAATAAAAAGTGAGTGGGCGCGTGGGTAAGATAAGTCGTCGTAGCATTTAATGCTGACATGGTAGCATTTAATGTTGACATGGCAAATTATGATTTTATTTCAAAATTCAAACCTCTTTTGTTAAAATATCTACAAAGTTGTTTTGGTTAAATAAAATATAATTTTTGTATTTCATTGGGATCATGAATCCCTTATAAATACCCTTATTTACTCCGAACTCATTTACTTCCTTCTACATTCTTTTATTTACTTCCCAATCATCAAAATTGCTTCATTTCTCTCTCTGCTTCACAAATCAAGAACCCTAATTCCCAAATTTCAATTTCATTTTCCAATGGCACCTAGATCATCCCGTTCAAGAGATGTAAATCTCTTGACTATTCCATATGCTCCTTCACCAGATGTCAAACCGGCACCTGGTGCTCCTAGTAATGCTTCGGTCATCAAACTCAATCCCAATAATCCGATGGCAAGCTTACAAGGATCTCAAGGGTCCAATACCCTTATTGGTAGAATCCAAATTTTTTTGAAGGATTCTCCAATAGGACCCTCATTCTCTCTAAACCCACGCAAGTTGTTTCACAACTACTTGTGTGAGTTTTGGTACACTGCCACTCTTTCTTCCGATTGTTCCTCCATCAGTTTCACAATAAAGGATGGAACAATCCAGTGTACCTTGTCCGCTGACGTATTGAGGGATGCCTTACACCTCAACTACTGGAGAGAGGGTGAATCTCCAGTCGTCTTACCCTCAAATGTTAATTTTCGCCAAGTCCTCCTTGAAATGGGACACAAGGAGTGCTTGGAGAATGGAGTTTTGAAGACGAAGGGTGCGATGACCATGAAGGGTCTTACACCTTCATGGAGGTACTTTTTCATCCACCTGGTGGAAAGTATGGGTGGGAGTTCTGGTGGTCTTGACCAGATCAACTCCTCACAAGCAGAGATGGCATACTGCTTGTGGAATGGATTGAGAGTGGACTTTGCAGATATCTTGTTCAGAAGCCTAGTACAAAAACTGAAGGGCACCAGGGGAGTTTGTATCCCCTTCTCAAGGTTTCTCTCTCTCTGTTTTAAACATATTCTGGGCAGAGAAGCATACTTAAGTACAGATTCACCATACACTGCGCCAGATATGTTGAGGAATTTAGACTCTCTGGTATCTGAAGCTGGAGAGGTCGAGATTCCAGAACGAATGCAACTAGCATTCGCTTCAACTGATGCACCAATTGAAGGTGAGTCAGAAAGACAACTGGGCGGGACTCAAAATAATGAGGGACCCTCCAGTTCGTCTAATGTTGTGGTTGAGGATAGAGCAACCATAACTGAAGCAACTCCAATCACATCTATCCCTGGTGAAGATACTTCGGTATCTGATCCTCCAACAGATGCACCCATCCAGGAAACTGGGAAAGGTCATCTGGAGACTGACCCTTCTGGTCAGCCCTCAGTTACATTCATGGATCTGGACATGAATGTTAATGATGAGGAAATCCTGATAGAGTCTTCGGATTCTGAAGGAACTGCTTCAGACTTGGAGATTTTTGATTCTGCTGTACCAGATCAAAACCCTTCATCTCCAGTCTCGCTTCCAGATGTATCAATTTCACTTTCACCATCCCAACAAAATGTGCCTACTGATATATTTCGAGAAATGCCACCCCCACCGCCGCCGTTGTTCACACCTGAGCATTCTCATCATGAACAACACATTGTTTTTCCAGTCCTTTCTTCTTCCACCACTCCTATTATTTCTTCAACTGCTGGTATGAAAACTGGGGAGACTTCTTTAAGTTTGCCTCCTCCAGTTGCCCCAGTAGTAACTGCTGCTGGTCCTGTGACACCTTCTCCTTCGTCACTGGACAGTCAAGTTGTCTCTTTGCAAGCCGATCTCCAAAACCTTCTTACTAGGGTGGAGGAGATTCAAAAGACACTTGACAAAAACACCAAGTCTTTCTCCAGATACCACAAGGATCACTTGACAAACATTAAAGTGGTTAATCTGGGGATAAACAAGTTTTCATCAAATGAAGACTTGGTGTTCAATAAGCTAAATGAGTTGGTCACTGGCTGCAATAATCTGGCAACATCTTTGAAGGAAGCCTTTGATCTTACTCAGTCCAAGGTCACAACGTCAATCTCCAATCTGCTTGGCAACACTGTAAGAACATCTGAAGTAGATTTGAGGGAAATTGAGAGGCAGGTAAAGGAATTAGTTGAAAAACCTGGCCTAAATGTGACTGAACTTGGAGAGCAGTTGATGACTTCAGTTGGTCAGAAGATAGAGGATACGCTGGGTGCAAGAGAACAACAACTGATTGAAAGGGTGATGTCTGAGATCACCAAGCTGGCCACTCCTCAGGTTGATCTGGCCCCACTCACCAGTGAGATCAACCAGTTGAGAGGCAGCATTGAAAATTTGAACACCCAGGTATCCCTTCATGCTCAGTCTTTGGATAAACTGACAACTAAAGTGGAAAGTTTGAAGAAGAAGGATGAGGAAGTGAAGGAAAAGGTTGTATCTGGTTTGGATGAAGACTCCAAGATCTTAAATGAATTAAAAACTGGTCAAGAACAGGTTACTGCAAATGTTTTGACCCAGTCAAAGGAGACCAACCATTTGTGGAGGTCTTTCAGGATGATGTGTGGGATTTTCAAGGAGTGCAAGGACATGCAAACATGGCAGCCTCTTGACCGGTTGCCATCTCACCATTCTGAATGGGAAGTTATTAGGGCAGGTCTAGATGCTGTCAAGGGGGAAAGAAGTGCAGTCCTTGCACCAGTTGCACCTAGAAGAACTTCATCTGGAAGACAAGCTGGTATAGAAATCGTTGTAGCTACCAGTACTGAAGCTGGTGAGCAAACTGGTGATATGGGTGTGAGGGGGAATGTGTTGGATGCGAAGGCACAAAAGAATAGGTTTGAGAAAGCATGGGTGAACTTCTTAAGGGGCAAGATTCAACATAAAGAAAATCTGGAGCAAAAGCTGAATATTGACCCTGAAGACTCACAACCTATTTCTTCAGTGACCAAGAGAAGAAGAACTGGCAATGCTGATGTACTTCCTCCAATTTCTGATAGTGTAAGCAAACAACTGGCCAGACTTGGTAATCAAATTAAAGAAAGAAAGAAGATGAAACAAGCCAACCAAGTTGAAGCTAGAGCACATCTTGCACAGATCAAACTGCTTGATATGAGTGATGCCAATCTTTTAGGAATCACTAAGGAGGAGTATGCCAGAGTTAAGCATGATCCCAGGATAGTTGACCAGTTGAAAGAAATGCTTGATGTAGAACTGGACAGACACTATCCTGATGATGAAGCTGAATTCGATGCCAGAAGCTTGAACATATCAGTGGAGAAGGCTAAAGAGAATAGGGCGAGTGGGATTCTAAAACGAATTGCAAATGTTAAGAAGGTTGTGAAGAAGGTATTGAATCCACCAAGAAGGATTCCTCAACCAAGAAGACCATTGACAAGAGATGCTGACCTTAGCACATTTGTTGAACCAACTGGCGAGGTATCTAATGAAGACATCAAGTCCGCTGTACTGGCTGCTGGTGCTGGGAGTATAAAAATAACAAATGAATCTGAAGCAAGAAGTTATTACTCCCAGATCATGTCAACCAGAAGACATAGTGGTACTATCAATGGTGTCAATGTAACAATCAAGCCAGGCACCAAAGTCTTTCAAGTTGAAGTTAGTTATACCAGAGGGCCACTGGTTAAAACTGACAATCCTGGTGCTATGCAGTATGGGTTCAGTGAATGGGTTAAAATGGTGAATGTGTTGGATGCGAAGGCACAAAAGAATAGGTTTGAGAAAGCATGGGTGAACTTCTTAAGGGGCAAGATTCAACATAAAGAAAATCTGGAGCAAAAGCTGAATATTGACCCTGAAGACTCACAACCTATTTCTTCAGTGACCAAGAGAAGAAGAACTGGCAAAGGGCCATCTCATTAAGTTCTTTCTTTTCAGTTATCTACTTGTATTTTGTTTTACATTCTGTAACTTGTATAAATTTCATTTCCTTGTATAAATGAAGTTACCAGTTTGTAACCACAAGGTAGATAATAGATTAAAATCTAACAAACCTAAAAGAAAAACCTAAGGCATTTATTGATCTATAAAAATGCCTTGGAAACTTAGATAGATTTAAATCGAACAAGTCTCTCCAGTTCACACTTGTACAGATACAAGAACTGAAAAAGACTTGGCAATATTTCTAGACAAATAGGGGGAATTTGTTAGGACCAGTTTACTGGTAAACTGGCCAGTCTCCAGTTGCACCTGGAGACCCAGTGAAACTGTCCAGTGAACTGGAGACCCAGATGATTTGTCCAGAAATATATTGAAGTCCAGTTGCACCGTACAGTCAACGCAACTGAAGACTTCCTCCAGTTGAGAACTGACCAGTTGAAGAATCATTCCAGTTGAAGTCGAAGACAACAAATGGAAGATAGAGAATGGCAATGGCAGCGAAGCCCAGTTGACATTCTAGTCAGTTACAAACTGGAGACCATCAGTGGAAAGCTCTTACAAAGCTTTACACTGATTACGAGGAATTGACTTTTGTGCTTTATGTCCTTTTACCCGAATAATAAGATTTATCTTATTATTTAAATACAAAAGGTACATAAAGCTGGTTGAATAAAGTTGCTTTATTCTGCAACTTTATACTGCTTTTTAAGGAATTAAATGTTATTCCTTAAATGCTCTCAACCACATTTGTACGGCCAAAGTTAACATCCCAATGTTAACTTTGCCTATAAATACAAGTCATTGCACAACCAAGAATTCAAGTTGAAATACTTCACACTTTGCATACCTGCAATATTCTTGGTGAACTTGTGCAATATTCTCTCAATCGTAAAAAGGAACATTTCACAACTTTAAGTGTTTCGATTGTTTAGAGAAATTCCGAGTGTAGATCAATTGTAGTTCATAGGTTGTTAGGATATTTACATTCTGTAACTTGTATAAATTTCATTTCCTTGTATAAATGAAGTTACCAGTTTGTAACCACAAGGTAGATAATAGATTAAAATCTAACAAACCTAAAAGAAAAACCTAAGGCATTTATTGATCTATAAAAATGCCTTGGAAACTTAGATAGATTTAAATCGAACAAGTCTCTCCAGTTCACACTTGTACAGATACAAGAACTGAAAAAGACTTGGCAATATTTCTAGACAAATAGGGGGAATTTGTTAGGACCAGTTTACTGGTAAACTGGCCAGTCTCCAGTTGCACCTGGAGACCCAGTGAAACTGTCCAGTGAACTGGAGACCCAGATGATTTGTCCAGAAATATATTGAAGTCCAGTTGCACCGTACAGTCAACGCAACTGAAGACTTCCTCCAGTTGAGAACTGACCAGTTGAAGAATCATTCCAGTTGAAGTCGAAGACAACAAATGGAAGATAGAGAATGGCAATGGCAGCGAAGCCCAGTTGACATTCTAGTCAGTTACAAACTGGAGACCATCAGTGGAAAGCTCTTACAAAGCTTTACACTGATTACGAGGAATTGACTTTTGTGCTTTATGTCCTTTTACCCGAATAATAAGATTTATCTTATTATTTAAATACAAAAGGTACATAAAGCTGGTTGAATAAAGTTGCTTTATTCTGCAACTTTATACTGCTTTTTAAGGAATTAAATGTTATTCCTTAAATGCTCTCAACCACATTTGTACGGCCAAAGTTAACATCCCAATGTTAACTTTGCCTATAAATACAAGTCATTGCACAACCAAGAATTCAAGTTGAAATACTTCACACTTTGCATACCTGCAATATTCTTGGTGAACTTGTGCAATATTCTCTCAATCGTAAAAAGGAACATTTCACAACTTTAAGTGTTTCGATTGTTTAGAGAAATTCCGAGTGTAGATCAATTGTAGTTCATAGGTTGTTAGGATATTTACATTCTTGTATTATCTTGGTTCCGCGACAACCTTGTAATCTATTTAACATCAATAAATAAATTACACTTGAAAATTACATATTGTCTCATCAATTTATTTTACAAGTATTTTGTATTATTGCATTGTTCTTTACTTATTGTCTTTTAAATAAGTAATCTATCTAGAACTTGGTATATACACACTGCAACTGGTCGTCTCTAGTTCAGTGCATATATTGCAAAGTAACTCCACCATCGACATAGAGGTGTCTTCAGTAGTACCATCTATTGAGTTGGGACTTACATAGGTAAAACAAAGAATACATAAACAAGACAAAATGTGATTCAATATAAACAAAGGAATTTCAAAACAATCACCCAGTGATTATATACCCAATCACCAGATGATTCAATAGAAACAAAGGAATTTCAAAACAATCACCCAGTGATTATATACCCAATCACCAGATGATTCAATAGAAACAAAGGAATTTCAAAACAATCACCCAGTGATTATATACCCAATCACCATATGATTCAGTACAAATAAAAGGAATGTCAATATGATCACCAAGTGATTATATACCCAATCAGCACATAAATTAAAAAAAAATAATAATAAACAAGGAAAACTATATGTAGAATTGGTAAGAGTAAACTCACACAAAGAAAGGTTGCAGGTCCTGAATAAGGATTACTATCTCGAGAGTCCCGATTCCAGTTATCCTTACTTAACTTCAAATAATGTAAGAGATAACCACACCAATCATAGGACCGGAGATCAACATCAAGGTCAACATGATGCAACACATCATGATTGATATATCCATTGGTCGATGATAACACCATGGTATTCACGAAAAGCATGAGCACGTTCATTATAAAAACCCTGTCTACCGGAAAATCCCCATTTATCCTAGAAGATATCATCTTATTCCTAACAAATTTGGTACTAACTTGAAACTGTCTCGACCATAGGCTAACAAAATCAGATTTCTCAGGTGATGGAGTATCAAGTATCACAGTCTCACCCTTTGGAATTCCAAAGACGTCATAGACCGCGTCTCTATCACAAGGTATATCACCCCTAGCAGTCCTAATAACCATGCTTTCCGGATCGAAACTGTCAACTACATAATAAACCAAACTTCCTGGTAAAGAGCTTATATTAAACCCCAATAAAGATCCAAATCCAAAATCTCTTAATGCCTGTTGCTTATTTTGACTAAGACCGATTTGGTGAACTCCTTAATTTCATTCTACGAAAACCATCTTCCTCATCCAACTCCGTCTTCAAAGACGGCTTTTCTTCATTCTGTGACAACTTACACCTCTTATTCGATGTAACCAATGCTTTAGAAACATCTGAATAAACAAAAATACAACGAATTTGATTTAATAACCTGAATCCGCAGACGATTTCAATGATATCACCTCTGGCTTCACAACTATCGAACGGTTACGCTTAAGGTTAGTCATTATGAATAGCCGCCGGAAATTTTCCAAATAGTTCATCGAAAACGGTTAAAAACACAGATCTGATCGGAAAAATGTAAAAATCGAAATCAAAATAAACTACAGCAACTAATATGATAGATAATCGTATAATAGAATAAGCGAATACATAATCTAATCGGAATCAGTTAACAAAACGGATCTAATCGGAAATTTTAAAAAAAGGATCTAATCGGAATTTAACAAAACGGATCTAATCGGAATATTAACAAGACGGATCTAATCGGAATATTAACAAAACGGATCTAATCGGAATTTAACAAACGGATCTAATCGGAATATTAACAAAACGGATCTAATCGGAATAGTTAACAAGACGGATCTAATCGGAATTTAACAAAACGGATCTAATCGGAATAGTTAACAAACGGATCTAATCGGAATATTAACAAAACGGTCTAATCGGAATTTAACAAACGGATCTAATCGGAATAGTTAACAAACGGATCTAATCGGAATATTAACAAAACGGATCTAATCGGAATATTAACAAAACGGATCTAATCGGAATGTAAAATAGAATAATCGAATACATAATCTAATCGGAATCAGTTAACAAAACGGATCTAATCGGAAATTTTGAAATAACATGATCGGAATTGTAACCGTCAACGGAAAATGATAGAGTTTGTGCGTGTTTTTGTGTGTGTAAATAACCTAACCGGTATCACTTACCGGAAATTGAACAGTCGCCGGAGAAGGTAGAGTATGTGTGTGACTGTGTGTGTTTGTGTGTGTTTGATTGAAAACGAAAAGCGTGGGCGGGAGAGAAGCAGAGAGCGTTTGGGGGTTTTTTTGGGTAAAATGTCTAAATTACCCCTCCGTGTTAATTTTCTTAAGGGGGGAATCCATCAAATCTGGACCATAGATCTCATTGATCCAATGGCCACAAATGAGTCCCTCATGTGCACTTAAAAGATCATGTGCAAATGAATATTCCACTTAGTATTATATATAAATATTACCCCTGCATAAAAAAGTGTTAAAAAGATAAAATGGAATAAAGTTCATTCATATCCCTTTATCACTTTCCCTATCTCTTCTCTATTTCTCTCTGTACGCAGAAAGAGAAAATGAAAACAAACATTTATACTGATGTGCTCAATTCTATACATATTTCCCTCATTACTCTAGGCTATATTTGTTACATTTTATAGTTATTTGCCCGTGTATTTCGATGCTTTATGGTATGTTTTAGTGCTTTCAGGTTTATAATAAGTTTGAGGGAAGAAAATGAGCTAAATAGGATAAATGACTAATTAAAGTGGAGATTAAGTTAACTGGTGGTGTCAAGGTCCGGTTAGCGAGACGAGAAACAAGGCAATGTGATAAAATGAACAACCACTCGGCCATATCGACTACCAGCCATTCACCAAATCTATTGTTTTACTTATTGGGCCGAGTTATAAAATAAAGGTGGTGGTGTTTTGGTTCGTGGACTATGCAGCCGAGAAAGAAAGGAGTATGGGCCCAGCCTTGTCTTGTGAGAGCCCAAATGAAGAAAAAGAATAAATCAAGTGGCCATTGGGCCTGGTGGTTCGAGCGGCCCAGGAAAAGAAGAAACAAGAAGGCCGAAGCCTTTTGGCAAGGAAGGAAAAGAATTGGACGGTGGGGATTTGGAAGGTCGGTTATATTGGAAGGATACCACAAGTCTAGGGAGATGATTAGAATGGGAAGGCCATAAGTCAAAAAAAAAACAACAATTTAGAGGAGGAGGTCGGCTGGTGTGGGTTTTGGGGCGTGAAGGACAGCCGCGAAAAGAGACCATCACGGTTTCTTTGGTTCGACAAACAGCACATCGACAAGCAAATTTCTTGTTCAATTCCTTTACTACTCTATCTCTTTTTATTATTATTATTATTAGTTGCTTATTGTTAATACTATATTACTATACAATTATTATTATGGATTTTATTTATATGATGATTGTTAGTTTTATTTGTCTTCTCATGAGTAGCTAATCTTTTAATCATCCACTTTGATGAAACTTGACGAATGATGTGATTGCTATATGTTTTAATTCAAAGAGTTGTTTTCAATTATCGTTGTGTCGAGATCTTGATGATTTAATTCCTTTATATATATTATTATGATATTGGTGGCATGTGTGTTCTTCGTTAGTGGTACTAGTTGGATGCATATGTGATTTTCAAATGGTTGTTTGTCTATAAGCAATTATCACTAGTTCATGGTATGATAGTGAATATCATTTTAATAAAAGGAATCATTTTGTCAACGTGTTTTGTAACGGTTGGTGGTACCACGTTATCTTCACATAGGCACAATTGTTAATTCGATAGTCAAACAAACTAATTGTTGGTAAGGTTGTCTGGGCATTGGTGGTACCGGCTTGGGTAGTTAAACTAGCAACTTAGGTGATTGGGTAATTTGCTCACGGTTGGTGGTACCACGTGAGCACCTTAATCCTTTTACGGTTATCTTTTCAACTCAATGAATTTGGTCTTAATTGAATGCAATCATGTTTGAAGTCTAGCGAATTCAAGGTGGATGATCTTTATTAATATTGTCTGAAACTTTTCTTTACTTCCATGTGTTTTGACTTTTAAATTTACTTTAATTTAATTGTCAAAGTGAGATTCAAAGTGTTCCACCCCCCATCTTCTAGAATTACATTAAACTCACATTTTTCCTAAATAAATAGTCCCTGTGTTCGATCCTGACTTACCATTTTCTATACTATACACGAACGGGTCCACTGCCCGAGAGTGTGCTTTAGTTAATTAATTGGTATTTCTTGTTTATAAATTTAAGACTAGATTTTGCACATCAAGTTTTTGGCGCCGCTGCCGGGGATTATTTTATTTAGGAGTTTTGTTTGAGATTTTTGTAATTCGATCCTTTCTTGTATTCATTTATGAGAATGTTACTTGCTTTCTTAGTTTAGCATAGTTTAGTGTTATTTTTATTTTATTTAGTTTAATTAGTTTTTTTTTATATTTAGTCTATTTTGTGTTACACACTTGCTTTTCACGGGGTTTCTTGCTTGTACTTTTACAGGTAAACATGAATATGGAAGAATTCTTGCATGAGTTTGGCGAGCTGAATGATACTTATTCACATTTTGATCTTGGTGACATGACCATGGAAGAGTTTCTGGAGAATTCATGGAGCCAGGTGATATTTTGAGTAAGATAATTACGCAAGAGGCTCAAGCGGCCGAGTCACTTTCATTGTCTATGATGAAAGTTGATTCAAAAGAAGATGATTATGTAGACTTCCATCATTATATGAAGAAACCAACAAGTGTGTTCCATCGTGGCGTGCCTTCGACTGATCACAGCGATGCTCCTTTCCATCTTTGGTTAGGTAATTTATTTTTCAGAGGTATGTATCACTACTATCACCCCCACTTAAACTTAAGTGTGGGGGGAGACACCCTAGTTTCTAATAAATAAGGGTGGAGTCAAGCTAATGACTCAAACAAAAATTAGCGCTTCCGGGAGGCAACCCGAGGTTTCGTATTTTATTTTTATTTTTTTAGTTTTAATTAGTTTATTGTACATTGGGGACACTGTACAAATCAAGTGTGGGGGAGAGGTAAATAGAAAAAGCCGGGTTGGTTAAAAAATGAGAAATTTTGAAGTTTTCTTTCCTTTACTAGCATTTTGGTTATGTTTTTAAATTTTTGAGGCAATAGGTTTTGTGCAAAGACGGGAAATGAGGTGAGCTTGAATTTTGCTAATGTAGGATAGAACTTGAGATTAGTTACCTTTAGCTTTCCTTTCTAGTGTTTGTGGCATTTCATCGTTCCAAGGGGTCATAAGCTTGTTCCGAACTCCAAATAATCTAGGTTGCTTGCGAATTGTACCTTAATGATGAATCTAATATGAATGATAGCTAATGGAAACCCAATGGCGTGAGTGTTTAAGTGGACAAATATACCAATAATCATTGTGGAATATTGCTTATGTTGCCAATAATAATTGTGAAGCTTGCTAGTAGATTATATGTTTAGTAGGAACGAGCTTAAGGTCAATTGGAATGATAGAAATGTTAAAGTGGCAAACACAGACATAGGAAGGATTCTGATTGTAACTGAAAGATGGTTCTATGCTAGATTGGTAGGATTTTCCTGATTTCGTCTTAAACTTTGCTCATGAATTTTTAGGCGCATTACATTATCTTTGGAATCAACCAAGTTTTTGGAAAGCACATTAAACCCGGGAAGTTTCACTTTCTTATTCTTTTATTTTACTTTCTCCCTATTTCCCTTAGTTTTAATTAGTTTATTGTACATTGGGGACACTGTACAAATCAAGTGTGGGGGAGAGGTAAATAGAAAAAGCCGGGTTGGTTAAAAAATGAGAAATTTTGAAGTTTTCTTTCCTTTACTAGCATTTTGGTTATGTTTTTAAATTTTTGAGGCAATAGGTTTTGTGCAAAGACGGGAAATGAGGTGAGCTTGAATTTTGCTAATGTAGGATAGAACTTGAGATTAGTTACCTTTAGCTTTCCTTTCTAGTGTTTGTGGCATTTCATCGTTCCAAGGGGTCATAAGCTTGTTCCGAACTCCAAATAATCTAGGTTGCTTGCGAATTGTACCTTAATGATGAATCTAATATGAATGATAGCTTCACTAGATGATGTATTGGTAGGCACCGCTTGGGGGTTTCCATTTTATTTTGCAACTTGTGTGCATGAAGAGCTTGAAATGAATTTTATATACTTGTGGTAATTTGACTTAACATATGGTTTGCACACCGGATGTCCGGTCCTTAATTCTTATGTTATAGGTTGCAACTCTAGTCATTATGTTTGGTCTTTATATCGGGGTGTCTGGGGTGCTTCGGCATCAAATGGGTGGCACATGCGGGAATGCGCTTAAATTTTTTCTAATAGTCTAATGCTAATGTGGTCTTTGAGATTCGAACAAGTAAGTCCTTGGGGTAACTTCGTTTTACCTAGCTCACCTAAAGCTTCCAACTTGGGATGGGTTGTCAGAAAGTTCGCTACACGGGTCTCATCGAAAATCACGGGTATTAAATTATAAAACTTTTTATTCTCTCATGTGTTTGTGTTTAGAGCATGGCCTCTGGATATGCAACCCAACCTTGAGTTATGGCGTAAGTCTCTTAACGATACTCACGTATCCGTAGCGAACCGCTGGCCTGACGCTTAGAGTACACTTTCGTATGATCACCCGATGTGTGGATAGAGTTGCAATTCTAGACCGTAGGAGTATGTTTTGTCAAGGGACTCATAAGTATACCGTAATAAAAACCTAATGGAAACCCAATGGCGTGAGTGTTTAAGTGGACAAATATACCAATAATCATTGTGGAATATTGCTTATGTTGCCAATAATAATTGTGAAGCTTGCTAGTAGATTATATGTTTAGTAGGAACGAGCTTAAGGTCAATTGGAATGATAGAAATGTTAAAGTGGCAAACACAGACATAGGAAGGATTCTGATTGTAACTGAAAGATGGTTCTATGCTAGATTGGTAGGATTTTCCTGATTTCGTCTTAAACTTTGCTCATGAATTTTTAGGCGCATTTGCTTTTGGTATTCAAGACCGCCTGGTAGGAAACTTCGCTAATAACCTATATTGTTTTGTCATATTTTGAATTGGTTATTAAGATTGATTTTAAAGTTAGATTTGCTTGAGGGCAAGCAAAGCTCAAGTGTGGGGGGATTTGATGTGCTCAATTCTATACATATTTCCCTCATTACTCTAGGCTATATTTGTTACATTTTATAGTTATTTGCCCGTGTATTTCGATGCTTTATGGTATGTTTTAGTGCTTTCAGGTTTATAATAAGTTTGAGGGAAGAAAATGAGCTAAATAGGATAAATGACTAATTAAAGTGGAGATTAAGTTAACTGGTGGTGTCAAGGTCCGGTTAGCGAGACGAGAAACAAGGCAATGTGATAAAATGAACAACCACTCGGCCATATCGACTACCAGCCATTCACCAAATCTATTGTTTTACTTATTGGGCCGAGTTATAAAATAAAGGTGGTGGTGTTTTGGTTCGTGGACTATGCAGCCGAGAAAGAAAGGAGTATGGGCCCAGCCTTGTCTTGTGAGAGCCCAAATGAAGAAAAAGAATAAATCAAGTGGCCATTGGGCCTGGTGGTTCGAGCGGCCCAGGAAAAGAAGAAACAAGAAGGCCGAAGCCTTTTGGCAAGGAAGGAAAAGAATTGGACGGTGGGGATTTGGAAGGTCGGTTATATTGGAAGGATACCACAAGTCTAGGGAGATGATTAGAATGGGAAGGCCATAAGTCAAAAAAAAAACAACAATTTAGAGGAGGAGGTCGGCTGGTGTGGGTTTTGGGGCGTGAAGGACAGCCGCGAAAAGAGACCATCACGGTTTCTTTGGTTCGACAAACAGCACATCGACAAGCAAATTTCTTGTTCAATTCCTTTACTACTCTATCTCTTTTTATTATTATTATTATTAGTTGCTTATTGTTAATACTATATTACTATACAATTATTATTATGGATTTTATTTATATGATGATTGTTAGTTTTATTTGTCTTCTCATGAGTAGCTAATCTTTTAATCATCCACTTTGATGAAACTTGACGAATGATGTGATTGCTATATGTTTTAATTCAAAGAGTTGTTTTCAATTATCGTTGTGTCGAGATCTTGATGATTTAATTCCTTTATATATATTATTATGATATTGGTGGCATGTGTGTTCTTCGTTAGTGGTACTAGTTGGATGCATATGTGATTTTCAAATGGTTGTTTGTCTATAAGCAATTATCACTAGTTCATGGTATGATAGTGAATATCATTTTAATAAAAGGAATCATTTTGTCAACGTGTTTTGTAACGGTTGGTGGTACCACGTTATCTTCACATAGGCACAATTGTTAATTCGATAGTCAAACAAACTAATTGTTGGTAAGGTTGTCTGGGCATTGGTGGTACCGGCTTGGGTAGTTAAACTAGCAACTTAGGTGATTGGGTAATTTGCTCACGGTTGGTGGTACCACGTGAGCACCTTAATCCTTTTACGGTTATCTTTTCAACTCAATGAATTTGGTCTTAATTGAATGCAATCATGTTTGAAGTCTAGCGAATTCAAGGTGGATGATCTTTATTAATATTGTCTGAAACTTTTCTTTACTTCCATGTGTTTTGACTTTTAAATTTACTTTAATTTAATTGTCAAAGTGAGATTCAAAGTGTTCCACCCCCCATCTTCTAGAATTACATTAAACTCACATTTTTCCTAAATAAATAGTCCCTGTGTTCGATCCTGACTTACCATTTTCTATACTATACACGAACGGGTCCACTGCCCGAGAGTGTGCTTTAGTTAATTAATTGGTATTTCTTGTTTATAAATTTAAGACTAGATTTTGCACATCAATACTCCATATCCCCACTTGTTACTGCTGAAATATATTCATTCATAAGAAATATATATATATATATATAAATAATATATATATATATAATATATATATATAATATATATATATATATAATATATATATATATATATAATATATATATATATAATATATACCCGTGCTTAAAACAAACATTTATATATATATTATATATATAATATATATATATATATTTAGGAGAGAGATCAAATGAGAAGGTGTGTTAAGGAGAGAAGGTTATATGAACCAATCAGAACGTGACATGTGGCTTTAAAAAAAACACACGGTGGCATTTTGGTAAATAAATCAAACTTTTGTGAAGCTTGGTCAGCTTGGGTTCTGGGTCAGCTTGGGTTCTGGGTCAGCTTGGTTGGTGAGCTTGGTCAGCTTGGTTGGGTCAGCTTGGTCAGCCTGGGTTCTGGGTCAGCTTGGGTTCTGGGTCAGCTTGGGTTCTGGGTCAGCTTGGTTGGTGAGCTTGGTCAGCTTGGTTGGGTCAGCTTGGTCAGCCTACCCCAAGCTGACCCAACCCAACCCCAAGCTGACCCAACCTGCCAAGACCCAAGCTGACCCAACCCAACCCCAAGCTGATCCAACCCAACCCCAACCTAACCCAACCTGACCCCAAGCTGACCCAACCCAACCCCAACAGCTGACCCAACTCAGAACCCAAGCTGACCCAAAACCCATAATCTACATTTGTGTAGATTAATCTACATTTGTGTAGATTAATCTACATTTGTGTAGATTAATCTACATTTGTGTAGATTGTGTCAAGCTGACCCAACCCAAGCTAACCAAGCTGACCCAACCTGACCCAGACCCCAAGCTGACCCAACCCAACCCCAAGCTGACCCAACCCAGAACCCAAGCTGACCCAAAACCCATTTGTGTAGATTAATCTACATTTGTGTAGATTGTGTCAAACTGACCCAACCCAACAACCAAGCTGACCCAACCAGACCCAACCCAAGCTGACCCAACCCAGCTGACCCAACCCAACCCCAACCAAGCTGACCCAACTCAACCCAAGCTGACCCAACCCAACCCCAAGCTGACCCAACCCCAAGCTGACCCAACCCCAAGCTGACCCAACCCCAAGCTGACCCAACCAACCCCAAGCTGACCAACCCAACCCCAAGCTGACCCAACCAACCCAAACTGACCCAACCCAACCCCAAGCTGACCCAACCCAACCCCAAGCTGATCCAACCCAACCCCAACCCCAAGCTGACCCAACCTGACCAGACCCAAGCTGACCCAACCCCAAGCTGACCAAACTGACCAACCAAGCTGACCCAAACCCAAGCTGACCCAGAACCCAGGCTGACCAAGCTTCACAAAAGTTTGATTTATTTACAAAATTGTCACCGCGTGTTTTAATTCAATTTGACACATGGCGCGTTCTAATTGGCCCATAGGACCTTCTCTCCCTTCTCTCCTTAAGACACCTTCTTCCAGGATCTCTACCCTATATATATATATATATATATATATATAATATATATATATATAACACAACAAACCTTGTTGGATCTATAGCCGGAAGGAAGATCTAAAAGACAGTAGATTAATCATAACAGATATGTATACATGTATTTTAGTGTTATATGTTCATGAAAGGTTTTTTCAGATTTTGAAATAGTGAAATATATCCAACCCGTTTGTGGTGGTAGTGTAGACCCGCTCGACCCGCAGGTAACAGATCTAAATTTAAGGGGTTGTATCTCAAACCCGTGGTCTTTTCTTTCCCTATACCCAAATAAACCCAACAAGTGATCAATTTTACCCAAATCGACCCGCTTTTCTTATTTTGGGTCTGGATTGCCAGGCCTAATGTTTATGATCGATTAATGGTTAAAACTTAATATATTGGGTTCTATTCAAGAAATCTCATACTCTAAGGAAACAAGTATAATTTCGAAAGTAGTTAGGAAATTGTTCGAAAATATTCACGAAATAACCTATGGTTAAATCATGTGATTCCAAAAAGATTGGTATTCTCTGAATAACATGTTTTAGAGAGGGCTTTTTCAGAATGACATTATATATATACTAAAAACCTATGTAAATTAAAAACCTATGTAAATGTATAAGTACTTTATTCGTAGAATGTACAAGTTTTTATAGCACATAATAATTTTTACCAATTTTCATTTTAACCCCTTAAAGTTTCTATTTTTTAACTTTTGTCTCACATGAAAGTTTTCGTATTCATTTTTTTAACACTAAAATTTTTCGGTTCTCATGTTTTCATCAAACAACTTTCACATGGTTACGGTTTTACTTTTTAAACATTTGGTTTTGATTATTTCCATCTGTCTTTTTATATATATATATATAACGTTTCTAATATATAAGAGTACTTTATGCGTAGTATGTACAAGTTCTTATAGCACATAATAATTTTTACCAATTTTCATTTTAACCCCTTAAAGTTTCTATTTTTTAACTTTTGTTTCACATGAAAGTTTTCGTATTCATTTTTTTAACACTAAAGTTTTCGGTTCTCATGTTTTCATCAAACAACTTTCACATGGTTACGGTTTTACTTTTTAAACATTTGGTTTTGATTATTTTCATCCGTCTTTATATATATATAACGTTTTTAATATATAATAACTTTCATTATCGTTACGTCTTACGTTCATGTAACATTTAAAACATTAATATAGTTATTGTTTATTTTTATACAAAAAACCTGTATGCATGATGTGTACAATTTTTATAGCACATAATAAATTTTTATCAATTTTCATTTTAACTCCTTAAAGTTTTTATCTTTTAACTTTTGCCCAACATAAAGTTTTCGTTTTTATTTACTTGATACCAAACTTTTGGGTTTGCATCAAACAACTTTCACACAGTTACAGTTTTACTTTTAAACATTTGGTTTTGATTATTTTCATCTGTCTTTTTATATAAATAACATTTTTAATATATAATAACGTTTCATCATCGTTACGTCTTACGTTTATGTAACATTTAAAACATTAATATAGTTATTGTTTATGTTTTTATACATCATATCTTATTATTCTTTTAAATTTTTTTAGTGTTATGCTACATGTTTAGTTGTATTTTTTAAATTTTGGTTCGAATATTTGACATAATATTGGGTCCAAAACTTTTACGTGTAAAAGACGTATTTTGCGGCAACGCGCGGTACAATAACTAGTTATATACTATAACCATGTCTTACAAGGGGCTTTTTAATCAAGGTCGCCTTTAATTATCATGAGGATATCAACGATGTAATTACCAACTTTAATTTCGGTGGTTAAATCATGCAGAGCTATTTGAGCTTGAGGAAATGCTAGTAACTTTCGCTTAAACAGTTTTATCGCATTTGTGGAAAACCACTTGCACAACATACGAGAGATATCAGACATGAATCATCATTAGCTTACTTCTCCATATGATGATGATTTAGAACCATTATTAGGTTGATTTTTATGGTTTTCTTAATATTAATATTATCGATATCTTGACATATCTAATTAAGTAGTTAATAATAATAATATTAGTGATATGTGGAACTATTATTTTATTTTTTATTTTTTGTAGAAAGATATCCTCTGTTAGGCAGTCATACTTACAAAAAATTTACAGAAAGCTATACAATAGTGAAGTTACACCACTTTTGACTTTAGACCTGTTGGAATACCACAGAACGATGCTTTTAACATTATGAAGCATCCTAGTATGACACGCCTCCGCATTGTTGAACTATTTTATCATTCCTTGCATTCCAACACCAACACGTCACCCATATAATTGACCCTATGTTTATACTATTATAATGATGCTATATTTATAGTTCATTAAATAAAGGGTCAAGGTTTGCATACTACTACTGAGACCTTTAGTAGACGATATTAGTAGCAAGTCAAAGAGCTTCTTTACGGGTGTTAAATACTGTACCATTTTATTGATCTAAATAAAGGCGGGTAGCAACTACTAGCAACGAAGATGTACAAAACTATGGATGACTCGTGTACTTAATTATACCCCAGCCTTATGTCAAATAGCACATATATTTATGGGCAGAAGGGCAGTAACCAATTTGTTTAGGATGGTTAAGTTCAACCAATATATAAAACACAACTATTAACTCTTTGTATCTATATAAATTGTAACATTTGCGAACTTTGACTTTAGTTGACCCGTTAAATATATGTACTTTTGACCTAATTGGAATTAATTAAGTGTTATATGATCGAGTTGCTTGTGATATAATCGTGTTCAAGGTGTTTATGTGAATTGATGATCGCGTGGGTAAATTATGTTCGTGGACTAGTCAAGATTTTTTTTGTTCGTTTTAGTTGGTTGTTTAATGAAATGTTCAAGGTTATTTATGATGAGATCTAGTTAGTTGTGTAAGGACTATCCATGGGTCAACCCATACCCATATCCTAAACCCAAACCCATGACCCAACCCAACCTTATCCCTTACACCACCACCTTATCCAACCATTCATTTCATTACCTCTTTCTCTCTCTACATTCAATTGCAAGAACTCTTGCATATATATCTCTCTAATTATCTTGCATTTTTCTATATCTCTAAATTAAATGCTACAAATTTATGTTTCAAGAAAAGTTTGATTAGGGTTTTCTATCATCATCATAATCATATTATCAACATATCAAAAGTTGGATCTTCAAAGTGCAAGAAATCATCCCATCTAGCTTAAATTCGGATTTAACATTTTAGTGGAGGTTTTGGTAAGTCAAACTCATTTCAAATTCATTGTTTTATGTTTAAAAACTTGTTTCAAAGTCAACTCCTAGAAATTTAGGTCAAAAATCGGGTTCCAAGTGCTCCTAGGTCAAAACTAGGGTTTCAAGTTACCAAATGGGTCAAAAATTCAATTAAAGCTTGATTTATGTTTTGGGATAGAATTGTGTTGTGGGTTATGTCTATTAATGCCTAAATATGTCTTTTATACTCCAATCGAGTCTTAGATCCTTCCAAAACCGATTTCTAGATCAATTAGGGTTCTTGAGGTTTGAATTGGGTCAAAAATTCAATTAAAGCTTGATTTATGTTTTGGGATAGAATTGTGTTGTGGGTTATGTCTATTAATGCCTAAATATGTCTTTTATACTCCAATCGAGTCTTAGATCCTTCCAAAACCGATTTCTAGATCAATTAGGGTTCTTGAGGTTTGAATTGGGTCAAAAGGAAATTTTGATTGATTCTTGAGTTATGGAATGGATTCATGACTTACATTACGATTGTTTATGTTAAATTCAGTTGGTTTATGCATAAAAATGAATTATAAATCATCCTTGATCGATTTGAGGTCACAAATTAGGGTTTTGAACATGTTTGGGTCGAGTTTAGCTTCAAGGTCTTGTGCAGGAAGTTTTGGTGCAGACCCAGCGTAAGGTACGCCCCCCATGGCGTAGCTTACGCCCCCCTCCATCTTCCATTTTCATTTTGCCCTCTGTTTACGCCAACCAGACGCTAGTCAGACGCCAAAACACAACATTTCAAGCAACCGTAAGGTACGGTGGGTTTGAGCGCATCTTACGCTGGGCCTTTTCTTTGTACCGTACCTTACGCCGGGTTTGAACGTACATTACGCTGGTTGTAGCTAAACCACCGTAGCTTACGGTGGGATGCACCATAACTTACGGTGGTCCAGATTCTTGGGTTTTAAGTTTTTCCTTTCTAGCTCCTCTTCCTTCCTCCTTGGATCGAGCTGAGCTTTCTAACGACTCGTTTCTTGGTTTTTCTTGTTGTCTTGATCGAGTTCTAAGGGTCGTCTAAAATCAAGGGTTCATGGGGTTATTCGCAAACTAATAAAAGTAAAATGAAAGTGTATGTTAACATTAGTAAACAAATATGATAGGTGGCGAGCGTGTGACCATCAATTGACGTTTGTGGACTAATATTAACTCATCGTAGCCAAGCCAAGGTGAGTTCGTAGCCCCTTTACTTTATGTGATTTTGGGGTGAAACGTGTACAAAGTAGTGTCTTGGTTTGTTGATCGTTATGTGTTCGTTTATTTGAGAAATCAAGGTTATATGATTGATTGGCTACTTTATCAAGTTTATGTGTTCGTTTATGCAAGTGATCGAGGTTGTATGATTGTTAGATGCTCGTATTAAAGTTATGTGTTCGTTTATGCAAGTGATCAAAGTTGTATGATTGTCATATGCTCGTATTAAAGTTATGTATTCGTTTAACTTGTGAATCAAGGTTGTATGGTTGTTATGTGTACGTATCAAGGTTATGGGGTTCATTAAATGATCCAATCAAGGTTTCAAGGCTTGGTGATCGTTTAACGATCCCAATTATGAGATCATTTAATGACTCAATCAAGGTTTCAAGGTTGTGTGATCGTTTATCGATCCAAATCAAGGTTTCAAGGTTATATGATCATTTAATGATCTAATTATGTTCGTATCAAGGTTAAACGGTTGCTATCCCGACACTTGTTTCTTATAGTCAAAACCTATGAACTCACCAACTTTATGTTGACGCATTTTAGTACACTTTTCAGGTAATCAAGTGAATCAAAGACGTGATGGATGATTGCATTGCATATGATAGGATTGAGCTTGGACTTTTGTGGATCCGTGATTCATTGCACCCGTTCATGTGTTACGCCTAGGATCGTTAGCCATCATTTGAGCTATCTCTTTTGTAAACTATTGATGGTGTTGTGCTCCTTGTGCATTATTTGATCCGATATTTGTAATTGTACTTGAATTGTGTTGGATTTCTTTAATCCTTGAACGCATTTAGTAGTCTCTACTTAATTTTCATGTCACGCTGAGCTTTCTTTTAATGCCCCATGTTTTTGCCTTGTTGGGGTGTTACAGAATGGTATTAGAGCAAGGTTGTAGAGAATTAGGTGGAATGACCTAGACTATAACCATTGCATAAACACTTCATACTTAGCTTGCATGATAGGAAATTATGTGTGCAATGTGACTTGTTGGAATGTGTGGGATTGTTTGATCGGAGTTCGTAGGGTTTTGATAAACTTATTAATTGCTGATCGTAATAGTGTCGGGATACACCGTTAATTGTTGGATCGTTGTGATGAATGTTGATGTGTGGAATCTTGGAACCATTTATTATTTGTCCCTAGCAAAGTGAAACGATGGCATTGGCGGAAGTATGACATTCGGTAATCATAGAGGAGCCTGATCAACGAATGTATGATTACCCTATGTCATATGGAAGTTAATGATCTCGTGGATTGCGCATTGCGGATGAGGTATAGTAGGTAACCCGGTGTGTCTAATGGGTGTTGGTTGGGTGGAGGGTTAGCCGCTGGTACACCCTGTATACATACCCGACCAATACTTGGAGGACATAACGGAACCGAGTCCTGACATCCATTCAATATATTAACGGTGTGGAGGGTTAGCCGCTGGTACACCCTGTATACATACACCTTTAATGTAGTGAATGTTGAAGTTAGATTCGGACTATGCTTAACCCGCCTTGTTATGACTTGACCCCTTTGATATGATGTTAATTGATTTGTGATTGTATTGTTGATTGTGAATTGTATGATCGATGAATCCTTAGATTATTGCCATGATAATATCCCCGTAGAGATAATTATATTCATGTAATGATTTAGAAGGATTTAATGTGGAAATTGTGTGCTACTTGAAGGTCGATTTTGATATTCGGGTGTGAATTGTGAGATTTAACTTGTCAATCTAACACGTGTGTTCAGGAAAGATGGTTAGACCAAGGAGAGCTAACACTAACTATAGGCGTCAAAACGTGCAAGAAGAGCCGATAGTTCAAGAGGATCAAGGTGGAAATCATGGCGGTAGAGGTGGTAGAGGTGGTAGGGGTAATCGAGGAGGACGTGGTGGTCGTGGTGGCTGAGGTGGCCGGGGTGGTGCTAATCCCTCGGTAAGAACCGAGGTCATCACTCAAGCTCTCAATGAGCTTATGCCGGAACTTGTGGCCCGAATCTCGGCGGCTATGGATAGAATGAACAAGAAGAACCGGAAGATGAAGCGGTTCATGTTGAGAACGAGAATGAAGACGTGAATGTGAATGGTGATGGGAATGTGGGAGATGCTTTTGTCCAACAAAGAAACAACAATGCTTACCGCCAAGGTTGCATTTTTAAAGACTTCAAAGCTTGTGGAGATCCGGAGTGGAAGGGTGAAGGTGGAGCCACCGGTTGTTTAGAGTGGCTAGAGAAGATTGAATCCGTGATCCCTAGAAGTGGATGCACTCTTGATCAAAGAGTTCCTCACGCCACCGGCATGTTAAGTGGTGATTCACTTGAATGGTGGAATCTTGAAGTGGATACCTTGGGGATCGATCTTGCTAACTCCATTCCTTGGGAGAATTTCAAACAAATGATCATTTCTAAGTATTGCCCACCTTATGAAATAAGGAACTTGGAAGAAGAATTTACTAAGCTCACCATGAAGGGTGCCGATCATGTGGGGTACACTCGCCGTTTTGGCCAACTTTCTAGACTCATACCCCACTTGGTTAGACCCGAAGAGCGCAAGGTGGAGAAGTATGTGGTTGGTTTGCCCCATAAGGTGAGAGTACTTGTTTCTCATCCAACCATGCCACTAACTATAAATGAAGCTATCACCCGAACCGCTAGTATCACCATGGAGCTTGTGAAGGGTGGTGAGCTAGGAAAGAATGAAGGTAAGAGAAAGGATGTGCCCGAATCTAGTGGCACAAAGAAAGACGAGAGGCATCACAACAAGAGACCAATTAGGGGTGGAAGGGTGTTTGCGGCGGTTGCGCCAGCAAGAGAAGCTAACACCGGGGCTATTCCTTTATGCCCTCGGTGTAATCATCATCATAGGTCTCACACCCGGTGTGATGCTTGCTTTCATTGTAATCAAGTGGGTCACATTTCAAGAATGTGTCCTACCAATCCTCGTGCCGCTCCTTTGAATCCTTTGCCTCTCAATGTTCGATATCCCCCGATGGCCCGGGGTAATTGTTACGAGTGTGGTAGCCAAGACCACTACCGTAATAGGTGCCCTAATCTCATTGGCCAACAAGTTCAAGTGACCGTGCACCCGAATCAATTGCAAATTGCCGGTCCCAATCAAAATCGAGGACAACAAGGTCAACAACAACAAGCTCCTCAACAACAACAACTAGCACCACGTGGAAGAGCTTTTGCCGTGAATGCGGCGAGGCTCGTGTTGACCCAAATGTTGTAGCAGGTACTTTTCTTCTCAATCATCAATATGCTACCGTGTTATTTGATTCCGGGGCCGATTATAGCCTCATTTCCAATGATTTTATCCCGTTGATCGATGCTAGTCTTAGCCCGTTGACATATTACTTTGAACTCGAAATGGTAAATGGTGGAATGTCTAGAATTAGTCAAGTTGTTCGTGATTGTGTGTTAGAATTATGTGACCACCCATTTTACATAGACTTAATGCCTTTTGATATCGGTAGCTTTGATGTGATCGTGGGTATGGATTGGTTGTCGGCAATGAATGCGGTGATCGATTGTGGTAGTAGAGTAGTGAGGATACCATTAGAAAACGGGGAAGAATTAGTGGTTCAAGGCAAGACGACCGAGCCATGGGAAGGGAAAGTGTATAACGTGAACGTTACTAAGGCTGAGTTGAAAACCGTGCCCGTAGTTAAAGATTTTGTGGATGTATTCCCGGATGACTTACCGGGTTTGCCTCCGTCTCGTGAACTTGATTTTCGTATTGACCTCATTCCTAATGCTACTCCCGTGGACAAAGCGCCTTATCGCTTGGCCATGACCGAAATGCAAGAGTTGGCCGCCCAACTCAAAGAGCTCCAAGACAAGGGTTTCATTCGCCCTAGTCAATCGCCATGGGGCGCACCAGTCTTGTTTGTCAAAAAGAAGGATGGATCTTTCCGATTGTGTATTGATTATAGGGAATTGAATAAGTTAACGGTGAAGAATCGTTATCCTCTTCCTAGGATTGACGATTTATTTAATCGACTTCAAGGTGCTCAATATTTCTCCAAGATTGATTTAAGGTCGGGTTACCATCAATTGAGGGTCCATGAAGATGACATTCCAAAAACCGCTTTCCGAACAAGATATGGGCATTTTGAATTTACGGTGATGCCTTTTGGGTTGACCAATGCACCGGCGGTGTTCATGGATTTGATGAACCGGGTGTGTCGGCCATACTTGGATCAATTTGTTATTGTCTTTATTGATGACATCCTTATTTACTCTAAAACGAAAGAAGAACAAGCCGAGCATTTGAAGCTAGTGTTGGAGTTACTTCGGGGAGAAAAATTGTATGCCAAGTTCTCCAAGTGTGAATTTTGGCTAGAAGAGGTCCATTTCCTTGGTCACGTGGTGAGCAAGGAGGGTATTCATGTGGACCCTAGTAAAATCGAAGCGGTTAAGAATTGGAGACGACCCGAGACGCCAACCGAGATTCGCCAATTTCTTGGTTTGGCGGGTTATTATAGGAGGTTTATAGAGGGCTTCTCAAAAATCGCCCAACCCTTGACCTTGTTGACACAACGGGAAAGGAGGTTTGATTTGGGCGATAAGCAAGAACGATCCTTCCAATTTCTTAAAGACAAATTATGTGATGCACCAATCTTAAGCTTACCGGATGGGCCCGATGATTTTGTTGTGTATTGTGATGCGTCCGGGCAAGGCTTAGGATGTGTTTTGATGCAACGTGGCAAGGTGATTGCATATGCATCTAGACAATTGAAGGTGCATGAGAAGAATTATCCGACACACGACTTGGAGCTAGGAGCGGTTGTGTTTGCTTTGAAGTGTTGGAGGCATTACTTGTATGGCACCAAAAGTGTGATCTATACCGATCACAAAAGCCTACAACACATTTTCGATCAAACCGAGTTGAATATGAGGCAACGAAGATGGCTAGAACTTTTTAGTGACTATGATTGTGTTATCCGGTACCACCCGGGTAAAGCAAATGTTGTAGCCGATGCCTTGAGCCAGAAAGAACGTGTGCATCCAAGAAGAATTAGAGCCATGAGCTTCACCGTGCAAAGAAGCGTTCGTGACACCATTATTGAAGCTAAAAGAATGGCTACCTTACCGGAAAACTTCATTAATGAAGCTTTGCATGGCTTGGAAGAACAATTTGATCGGAAGGATGATGATGGGTTGTACTTTGTGGATCGATTATGGATTCCCGTCTTTGGAGGTCTAAGAATGAAACTGATGAACGAAGCCCATAACTCGGCATACTCGGTTCACCCGGGGTCCGACAAGATGTATTTTGGCATGAGGGATTTGTATTGGTGGTCGGGAATGAAGAAGGATATTGCGAGGTATGTTAGTGAATGCATTACATGCTTGCAAGTAAAGGCCGACCACAAGAAACCACCCGGTTTGCTAGTTCAACCGAGAACACCGGTGTGGAAATGGGAAGAAATTGCTATGGACTTCATCACGAAGTTACCAAGGACTAGTAGTGGCCGCGACACCATTTGGGTGATAGTTGACCGGTTGACTAAATCGGCTCACTTTTTAGCTATTCGAGAAGACGACAAGTTTGACACCATGGCACGCTTGTACATCAAAGAAGTTATATCCAAACATGGAATGCCGATTTCCATTATAACCGATCGGGATGCTCAATTTACTTCAAAGTTTTGGAAGGCGTTCCAAAAAGCAATGGGTACTCGACTTGATATGAGTACGGCGTTCCATCCACAAACCGATGGTCAAAGTGAAAGAACGATCCAAACACTTGAAGATATGTTGAGAGCTTGTGCCATCGAGTTTGGTGGCAATTGGGATGTGCATCTCCCTTTGGTCGAATTCTCGTATAATAATAGCTACCATGCTAGTATTCAAATGGCGCCGTTTAGAGCTTTGTATGGAAGAGTATGTAGATCACCTTTAGCTTGGGCGGAGATTGGTGAAAGCCAACTCATTGGGCCCGAGATTGTCATTGAAACGACTAAAGTGATCTCACAAATCAAGGAGAAATTGAGGGTAGCTCGGGAAAGACAATTGAAGTATGCTAATGTGAGAAGAAGGCCCCTCGAGTTTGAATTGGGTGATTTTGTGTTGTTGAAGGTGTCCCCTTGGAAGGGTGTGGTTCGTTTTGTGAAGCGTGGCAAGTTGGGGCCAAGGTATATTGGCTCATTCAAGATCTTAGAGCGTATCGGTCCGGTTGCTTATCGTTTGGAGCTCCCTCAAGAATTGAGTGGAGTTCATAATGTATTCCATGTTTGTAATCTTAGGAAGTGTTTGGCGAATCCAACACTCCATGTGCCTCTTGAGGAAATACGGGTGGATAAAACGTTAAAGTTTGTAGAAGAACCAATAGAGATACTTGATCGTCAAACTAGAAAGTTGAAGAATACTCGATATACGATCGTCAAGGTTAGATGGCAAGCTAGGCGCGGACCCGAGTTCACTTGGGAATGTGAGGATTCTATGAATGCCAAATACCCTCATTTGTTTAGTGACTAGGGTTTTGATCGAATTTCGGGACGAAATTCCTTTAACGGGGGAATAATGTAACATTTGCGAACTTTGACTTTAGTTGACCCGTTAAATATATGTACCTTTGACCTAATTGGTATTAATTAAGTGTTATATGATCGAGTTTCTTATGATATAATCGTGTTCAAGGTGTTTATGTGAATTGATGATCGTGTGGGTAAATTATGTTCGTGGACTAGTCAAGATTTTTTTTGTTCGTTTTAGTTGGTTGTTTAATGAAATGTTCAAGGTTATTTATGATGAGATCTAGTTAGTTGTGTAAGGACTATCCATGGGTCAACCCATACCCATATCCTAAACCCAAACCCATGACCCAACCCAACCTTATCCCTTACACCACCACCTATCCAACCATTCATTTCATTACCTCTTTCTCTCTCTACATTCAATTGCAAGAACTCTTGCATATATATCTCTCTCTCTCTCTCTCTAAATTAAATGCTACAAATTTATGTTTCAAGCAAAGTTTGATTAGGGTTTTCTATCATCATCATTATATTATCAACATATCAAAAGTTGGATCTTCAAAGTGCAAGAAATCATCCCATCTAGCTTAAATTCGGATTTAACATTTTAGTGGAGGTTTTGGTAAGTCAAACTCATTTCAAATTCATTGTTTTATGTTTAAAAACTTGTTTCAAAGTCAACTCCTAGAAATTTAGGTCAAAAATCGGGTTCCAAGTGCTCCTAGGTCAAAACTAGGGTTTCAAGTTACCAAATGGGTCAAAAATTCAATTAAAGCTTGATTTATGTTTTGGGATAGAATTGTGTTGTGGGTTATGTCTATTAATGCCTAAATATGTCTTTTATACTCCAATCGAGTCTTAGATCCCTCCAAAACCGATTTCTAGATCAATTAGGGTTCTTGAGGTTTGAATTGGATCAAAAGGAAATTTTGATTGATTCTTGAGTTATGGAATGGATTCATGACTTACATTACGATTGTTTATGTTAAATTCAGTTGGTTTATGCATAAAAATGAATTATAAATCATCCTTGATCGATTTGAGGTCACAAATTAGGGTTTTGAACATGTTTGGGTCGAGTTTAACTTCAAGGTCTTGTGCAGGAAGTTTTGGTGCAGACCCAGCGTAAGGTACGCCCCTCTCCATCTTCCATTTTCATTTTGCCCTCTGTTTACGCCAACCAGACGCTAGTCAGACGCCAAAACACAACATTTCAAGCAACCGTAAGGTACGGTGGGTTTGAGCGCATCTTACGCTGGGCCTTTTCTTTGTACCGTACCTTACGCCGGGTTTGAACGTACATTACGCTGGTTGTAGCTAAACCACCGTAGCTTACGGTGGGATGCACCGTAGCTTACGGTGGTCCAGATTTTTGGGTTTTAAGTTTTTCCTTTCTAGCTCCTCTTCCTTCCTCCTTGGATCGAGCTGAGCTTTCTAACGACTCGTTTCTTGGTTTTTCTTGTTGTCTTGATCGAGTTCTAAGGGTCGTCTAAAATCAAGGGTTCATGGGGTTATTCGCAAACTAATAAAAGTAAAATGAAAGTGTATGTTAACATTAGTAAACAAATATGATAGGTGGCGAGCGTGTGACCATCAATTGACGTTTGTGGACTAATATTAACTCATCGTAGCCAAGCCAAGGTGAGTTCGTAGCCCCTTTACTTTATGTGATTTTGGGGTGAAACGTGTACAATGTAGTGTCTTGGTTTGTTGATCGTTATGTGTTCGTTTATTTGAGAAATCAAGGTTATGATTGATTGGCTACTTTATCAAGTTTATGTGTTCGTTTATGCAAGTGATCGAGGTTGTATGATTGTTAGATGCTCGTATTAAAGTTATGTGTTCGTTTATGCAAGTGATCAAAGTTGTATGATTGTCATATGCTCGTATTAAAGTTATGTATTCGTTTAACTTGTGAATCAAGGTTGTATGGTTGTTATGTGTACTTATCAAGGTTATGGGGTTCATTAAATGATCCAATCAAGGTTTCAAGGCTTGGTGATCGTTTAACGATCCCAATTATAAGATCATTTAATGACTCAATCAAGGTTTCAAGGTTGTGTGATCGTTTATCGATCCAAATCAAGGTTTCAAGGTTATATGATCATTTAATGATCTAATTATGTTCGTATCAAGGTTAAACGGTTGCTATCCCGACACTTGTTTCTTATAGTCAAAACCTACGAACTCACCAACTTTATGTTGATGCATTTTAGTACACTTTTCAGGTAATCAAGTGAACCAAAGACGTGATGGATGATTGCATTGCATATGATAGGATTGAGCTTGGACTTTTGTGGATCCGTGATTCATTGCACCCGTTCATGGGTTACGCCTAGGATCGTTAGCCATCATTTGAGCTATCTCTTTTGTAAACTATTGATGGTGTTGTGCTCCTTGTGCATTATTTGATCCGATATTGTAATTGTACTTGAATTGTGTTGGATTGCTTTAATCCTTGAATGCATTTAGTAGTCTCTACTTAATTTCCATGTCACGCTGAGCTTTCTTTTAATGCCCCATGTTTCCGCCTTGTTGGGGTGTTACATAAATATTAAGTTCTACATATGAATTGTATTTATAAACAAAATAAAAAAAATTTGATTAAGGACATACCTTTATTATCCGACCATCGATCTTCTCCGACACATTGTACTTCTTGTACACAAGACTATTTACGTTGTGCCCAATATGTATGTGAACGTTTCTAATACTATCATAGTATCATTAAGAAGTCACTGAATATATGTTTTGCTAACCGGGATAACTTATATCTACCTAACTACATAAGTATCTAAGCCTAGTTGATTTTAGTTATACAATGTAACTAAATTAATCATAGTATCGTTAACATGTTCAAAAATCTTTATTTTCACTTGTTGTCAAGTGTTAAACAAATTTTTTTTTGTTGTATACTCCTCTAATTATTGCTTACATAAGCAAAACCTGGATGCCTTAACCAGACATTATCAAAGGCAATGAGTCAAGTTTCCTAACAGGAAGCATGTCATCTCGAACTTCATACCTAAAATTGATAATGAGGCAAGAAACAGTTTTTTGCATAAAGAATTATAAGAATTTAAAACAGATCATGTTCCATGAAAACATTTTGAGTGCAGCCCAATGGATCAAGTATGAATCTTGGTCTCAAATTTGGGCCATCTTGGATATTGCATTGCATTGCAGTAGTAAACACATTTACTTCAGCTCGTGGTTTTTCAGTTAAAAGTCAGTAGATCACTGATGCATAGTACAAAGTAAGACTTTTTTTTTTAAAAAAAGTCAGTAGATCACTGATGCATAGTAAACACATTTACTTCGGCTCATGGTTTTTTAATTATTAAGGAGCAGCCTTATGTCAGGACTCGTTCTCACGAGGACTGGTCCTAATCAAGCGTCACATCAGCAAAAAACCATCCAAGACTAATCCCCTAAAACCAACCTTATACCCAGGACTAGTCTTGGACCCACCATTTATTTTATTATACACTCACAAATCAAAAAAAAAAAAAACAAAAAGCTTTACACAACTCGTCCCATGAGTGACCAAGGACGAGTCCAAGGACAAGTACAACCCTATGGTGTTCTATGGAGGACTAGTCCTGGACGAAGGCATAAGGCTGCTCCTAACAAGTTTTGTGTACTTCAATTACAAAGCAAGACTTTTAAAAAAAAAAATCATTATGGATCAACAATCTATGACAAGAGAATTTCATGAACTTAGCCATTAAATGATACCAGTATAATCAAAGAGATTTTTACATAAAGAGCTATTGCTTTTAAGTGTATTAGGTATAAAAACTATATAAATAATTAAAGTCATTAAATCAAAAAACTTTATTCCACTATAAAACAAGTGGGTAGTTCAAATTCCGCGTTGCGGGAACACAATTATTGTTTTTGCATGTTTTCTTAAAAACGATAACATAAATACAAAAATGTAAATGTCTTTTTTTTTATTAATAATTTCATAAAACATAATATCCTAAAACTCCATAAAAGAAACAATAAAAAAAAGTTTAATTACAAGCAACCTCAGCCACATTCAAATGTTGTCACTCCATCCAAGCTCAAATTTATTTAATATTTAGTCTGCTAAGTATATATATAGTTTTTCGGGTTGTTTACAGTTCATAGGCAGGTTGTTCAACCTCACATGTTGTCGCGAATATTCGTTTTCTTTTTTCTTTTAAAGAAAATAGAATAACCACGCCAACATATTTATTTTTACTCCAATAAATCACAAAGGAAGGAAAAAATTAACAAACAAACTTATATATCAAAAGGAACTGAAAAAAAAATGCAACAAAAAAATAGAAAAATAGATAGATCTTCGAAGAAAAGGGAAAACCTTGATCACCCAACCAAATTTAGGATTTGTTTATATTTGTTGTATGTTATATTTATATTGAAATAGCATGTGCCAATGGGTTGATAGCCCAATGACATCCCAGACCTTCAATGAAGGTTTGTTCTTTGGGCAACCAGAGTTCGAATTCAAGGGGGCGCATGTTTTACCCCAAATGGCATTCAATGCCGTAGATGTCGTGTCGTTTGGCGATCTATCCGGGGGTTTTCCCTGTAAACTACCGCAATGGCATCCTGCCCAGTGGGTGTAGTAACCACATATGGGGTGAACAGACTCTGACCTAACGTTAAAAAAATATATATATTGAAAAAGCATGTAAAAACAACAAACCAATGTCCACATCTATTTGTATTAATAATAAAGAATATAATAAGTACCAAAATATTTTAAATATGCATGAAATAAAGTTTTTATGATGTAGTACTTAAAGTATATTTTTGTTTGACTTTCATTAGCGTGAAAATTTTGACATTAGCGATAATGATAAATAACACATTTTTTTTTTGAAAAGTATAATGATAAAAGCCCAAAACATATTTTTATTTTTATTTTTTCTTTAAAAAAAGGGTAATGATTAATCCTCCTAATTGTTTAGCCTAAAAATCCTCCTAATTAATAGGATCGTGACATGTGGAAAATCAGGGGTGAGATTAGGAAAGAGAATTAGTGGATTACATGTGTTAACAAGTGGATATATTAAAAGGATTTTTAGGAGGATTGGTTAGGAGGATTTATCATTTTTCTTAAAAAAAAGAGTATAACATTGGCAATAGATGGGATGTTTGAAAAATATATTGAGACATAAAGAAATATCGACAGCTTGAAAAAAACAAATCAAAACATAACTTTCTTTCTTTTTTTTTTTCCCTAATCCAACACTCACTTTTCCTAATGATGAATTCTAACACTCAATATTTAACCCTACTATTATTTTCCCCTAATAATGTTTAATAACCAATATTTACAATAACGCAAAAAAAAAGAGAGAATATATTACTTGCTAATATACGTTCATATAAGACCTTTATACTCTTTGCTACCAAAAAAACTCTACAGTTTATACTTTTGTCCTTTCAAAAAGGTACAATATCTCTCCACAAGACATTAAACTTTAAACTCATAATATTCTTTTAACCGTTGTAACTTTTGTTAAATCTTAGTGAAATAGATTTTTTTTTTTTGATATGAGATGGAAGTATAGTAGATAGTATACGGAGATAGACAATTAGACATGAATGTTCGACCAAAAAAAAAAGTTTAATCGGTGATGTGACGGATCACCGAGCCGGTCTATAATGATTGAGCCAAGGACGAGTCACATAGCCAAAAATATTTTTAACGTTACAATAAAAATAGACCCGACATAAAGCAGTGCACTCGCAACGTTACAAAAGGTTACAAGTTTGACCGTGTCGGTGCACTAGGTGGCTAGGTGGTGGTGGTTCCAAAAATAAAGTTTGCTGACTACTCCTCGTACAACTAATTTACCCACTATATTTAATGCACATAAAGGGCCAACACCAACCAATATATACCTATCCAGTGCAACCCCATCCATACTATTCATTGTTACAAGTATTACGTGACAATTTATTTTTTTTGATAAATATATTAAATACATATTTTCTTACAATCACAAAGTTTATATAATAGTACTAGTATTTAATTAAACATTCATTATGTTTCAATTAAAAGCTAAAGAGATCTAACGAGATGCCATTGAGAAATGATATGTCCTCTTAAAAATTTTTCCTAATAAGCATCCTAATAACTTTAAAACATGACAAGTGTAATCCATTTTTCCTCCTTCTTAATTTCATCCTTTGATCTTGCCAAATATTATGATCACATAGTTAAGAGGTTTTTTAAGATGATTATTTAAAAGGATTTATCATTTTCCAGATGCATTACATCACATTTAATTTTAGGGGTCATGGGTTGGGTTATTTAAGTTTTGGATTATCTTAAAAAGATCTATCATCTATAAGATAAGGGAAGTGATATTTGTATCTTTCTTTTGTAAGATTTATCACAATTATGTAATACTAGTTTGTACAATCAGCTGTAAAAGTTATAAATTGTGGTACATCAATCAAAAATCATAATATAAATATCACTTCCCATAAAATTATCAATTCCTCTATTTCTAACATATAAAGTTGTTATTTTCCCCATCAACTATCCGTTTAGAAGGAAAATATATATATATACTAAACATTTTTCAACTAGAAAGAAGTAAATTTAAGTGGATGAAATCAGTTAGGTTTATGAGGCCTTTTATTTTCTATTTAATAAGACATTAAAAACCAACAAAAAGAAATTGTATTAAAGGCTGCCAAAAGGGTACAATTTTTATAAATAATAAATACGTGGTTATATTAAAATAGAAGCACAATAATAAATTCCATCAAATATTGTAATATCATATTTTCCACTTTGTTGACACGTATGTAATACCAAACGGTCGCTTCTTAACTTCTCTTTGATCCTCAAGAAAACGACACAAACTCACACACACATACATATACGTATACATTGTACATTATACATATGCCTTTAAGGCCTCTCCCTAAGGGGGTGTTCGACCGATCGTCGACACCTCTTCCACGTCGACTCCATAGGGAGCAAGCTCGTCGACGGCTTCATCCACCAAGCCGTTTCCACCCATCGATGCATGTAGACGAGGAGAAGGTGGGGGCTGGTAACGTAAACAAACAAAAAAAAACGTTTTTTTCAATATAACATATGCATACACCTCATCTTTGTCAATGCAATCAATTCATTGCAGTTGCTATTGTTACTACTTTTAGTACCATGTGAATGTGTGACAAAGATAGGTTTTGCCATGTGACATGATATAAAGTTATGGACCCATTTTCACAATTTCATTTAATTTTGCTTGTTCTTGGTCCTTCGAAATCTTTGTTCCAAAGTATTAATCTTTGTTAAAGAGCTTTGCTTCTTTTTTCGTTCTCTTGAATCTTGAATTCCCATTATACTCATTACCAAGTTTTAAGGTAATAAAAAATGAAGCTCCACTACTTGTTCTTGATCACTTTTCTCCTTTTGGTTATTCCATTGAGTACTCATGCTTCTTCTTCATCGGCAATGTTGGTGAGATTTTATTTTATTTATATTTTTGCTTCACATTTTACTAATGTTGCAAACTTGCAATCTTTTATGAGGTTAATGTTTAGCTTGTTATGTAAAGAACCCTTTATAATATTTATGTTTTTGTATGTCTATGTGTATGAGTATCAAATGAGAAGTGCATTTTCAAGATGGAATCTTTCTAAAAGTTTTTGTTGAAATTTTAGTTATGCATGTTACACCCTTATTTAGGATCAATGTTTAGCCTCTTATAGTAGAGAAAGTTATGGATTGTGATATAAAGATTTCATATTTTGTGGTTTTCGAAATTGCAATTTTTCACCCCATATGCTTGTGTCAATAGTACATGAGGAAAAGTGCATAAAAACAATATATTTTTAGTTAGGATTTGCAGAACATATAATTATAAATATAAATGTGTCTAACTGATGAAATGGGGAGTACATCTTTCGGTCAATCATGCAAGACCAAATTGTTTTATCAGTTCCAAAAATTTTTGGGCACAAACATGAATTTGTATGCTTTTGTCCTACATTTTCAAATATGTATTTTTTTGTAAAAAAGAATTGTACGTAGTGATATTTTGATCACAAGGGATTACCCTTGTTACTCTAAAAAAATGCTCATCTTAAAAATTTGTAGTGAATCTAATAAGCATCCTAATAACTTTAAAACATGACAAGTGTAATCCATTTTTCCTCCTTTTGGTTATTCCATTGAGTACTCATGCTTCTTCTTCATCGGCAATGTTGGTGAGATTTTATTTTATTTATATTTTTGCTTCACATTTTACTAATGTTGCAAACTTGCAATCTTTTATGAGGTTAATGTTTAGCTTGTTATGTAAAGAACCCTTTATAATATTTATGTTTTTGTATGTCTATGTGTATGAGTATCAAATGAGAAGTGCATTTTCAAGATGGAATCTTTCTAAAAGTTTTTGTTGAAATTTTAGTTATGCATGTTACACCCTTATTTAGGATCAATGTTTAGCCTCTTATAGTAGAGAAAGTTATGGATTGTGATATAAAGATTTCATATTTTGTGGTTTTCGAAATTGCAATTTTTCACCCCATATGCTTGTGTCAATAGTACATGAGGAAAAGTGCATAAAAACAATATATTTTTAGTTAGGATTTGCAGAACATATAATTATATTTTTTACTACTAATGTTGCAAACTTGCAATCTTTTATGAGGTTAATGTTTAGCTTGTTATGTAAAGAACCCTTTATAATATTTATGTTTTTGTATGTCTATGTGTATGAGTATCAAATGAGAAGTGCATTTTCAAGATGGAATCTTTCTAAAAGTTTTTGTTGAAATTTTAGTTATGCATGTTACACCCTTATTTAGGATCAATGTTTAGCCTCTTATAGTAGAGAAAGTTATGGATTGTGATATAAAGATTTCATATTTTGTGGTTTTCGAAATTGCAATTTTTCACCCCATATGCTTGTGTCAATAGTACATGGGAGTGATTGTGGAAGAGGTGGATGAAGAGAGAGAAAAGCTGCGTGTGACAGTGTGGAAGATGTGTGGAGAGGTGTGGAAGAGGTGTGGAAGAGGTGTGGAAGATGTGTGGATGAGGTGTGGAAGAGGTGTGGAAGAGGATGTGACAGTGTGGAAGATGTGTGGAGAGGTGTGGAAGAGCTGATGTGACAGAGTGTGGAAGATGTGTGGATGAGGTGTGGAAGAGGTGTGGAAGAGTGTGGAAGATGTGTGGATGAGGTGTGGAAGAGGTGTGGAAGAGTGTGGAAGATGTGTGGATGAGGTGTGGAAGAGGTGTGGAAGAGTGTGGAAGATGTGTGGATGAGGTGTGGAAGAGGTGTGGAAGAGTGTGGAAGATGTGTGGATGAGGTGTGGAAGAGGTGTGGAAGAGGTGTGGAAGATGTGTGGATGAGGTGTGGAAGAGGTGTGGAAGAGTGTGGAAGATGTGTGGAAGAGGTGTGGAAGAGGTGTGGAAGAGGTGTGGAAGATGTGTGGAAGAGGTGTGGAAGAGGTGTGGAAGAGGTGTGGAAGATGTGTGGAAGAGGTGTGGAAGAGGTGTGGAAGAGGTGTGGAAGATGTGTGGAAGAGGTGTGGAAGAGGTGTGGAAGAGGTGTGGAAGATGTGTGGAAGAGGTGTGGAAGAGGTGTGGAAGAGGTGTGGAAGATGTGTGGAAGAGGTGTGGAAGAGGTGTGGAAGAGGTGTGGAAGATGTGTGGAAGAGGTGTGGAAGAGGTGTGGAAGAGGTGTGGAAGATGTGTGGAAGAGGTGTGGAAGAGGTGTGGAAGAGGTGTGGAAGATGTGTGGAAGAGGTGTGGAAGAGGTGTGGAAGAGGTGTGGAAGATGTGTGGAAGAGGTGTGGAAGAGGTGTGGAAGAGGTGTGGAAGATGTGTGGAAGAGGTGTGGAAGAGGTGTGGAAGAGGTGTGGAAGATGTGTGGAAGAGGTGTGGAAGAGGTGTGGAAGAGGTGTGGAAGATGTGTGGAAGAGGTGTGGAAGAGGTGTGGAAGAGGTGTGGAAGATGTGTGGATGAGGTGTGGAAGAGGTGTGGAAGAGGATGTGGAAGAGGTGTGGAAGATGTGTGGAGAGGTGTGGAAGAGGTGTGGAAGAGGTGTGGAAGATGTGTGGAGAGGTGTGGAAGAGGTGTGGAAGAGGTGTGGAAGATGTGTGGAGAGTGTGGAAGAGGTGTGGAAGAGGTGTGGAAGATGTGTGGAGAGGTGTGGAAGAGGTGTGGAAGAGGTGTGGAAGATGTGTGGAGAGTGTGGAAGAGGTGTGGAAGAGGTGTGGAAGATGTGTGGAGAGGTGTGGAAGAGGTGTGGAAGAGGTGTGGAAGATGTGTGGAGAGTGTGGAAGAGGTGTGGAAGAGGTGTGGAAGATGTGTGGAGAGGTGTGGAAGAGGTGTGGAAGAGGTGTGGAAGATGTGTGGAGAGTGTGGAAGAGGTGTGGAAGAGGTGTGGAAGATGTGTGGAGAGGTGTGGAAGAGGTGTGGAAGAGGTGTGGAAGATGTGTGGAGAGTGTGGAAGAGGTGTGGAAGAGGTGTGGAAGATGTGTGGAGAGGTGTGGAAGAGGTGTGGAAGAGGTGTGGAAGATGTGTGGAGAGTGTGGAAGAGGTGTGGAAGAGGTGTGGAAGATGTGTGGAGAGGTGTGGAAGAGGTGTGGAAGAGGTGTGGAAGATGTGTGGAGAGGTGTGGAAGAGGTGTGGAAGAGGTGTGGAAGATGTGTGGAGAGTGTGGAAGAGGTGTGGAAGAGGTGTGGAAGATGTGTGGAGAGGTGTGGAAGAGGTGTGGAAGAGGTGTGGAAGATGTGTGGAGAGTGTGGAAGAGGTGTGGAAGAGGTGTGGAAGATGTGTGGAGAGGTGTGGAAGAGGTGTGGAAGAGGTGTGGAAGATGTGTGGAGAGTGTGGAAGAGGTGTGGAAGAGGTGTGGAAGATGTGTATATGTGGAAGAGGTGTGGAGTGTGGAAGAGGTGGAAGAGGAGAGAGAAAGCTGATGTGACAGTGTGGAAGATGTGTGGATGAGGTGTGGAAGAGGTGTGGAAGAGTGTGGAAGATGTGTGGATGAGGTGTGGAAGAGGTGTGGAAGAGTGTGGAAGATGTGTGGATGAGGTGTGGAAGAGGTGTGGAAGAGTGTGGAAGATGTGTGGATGAGGTGTGGAAGAGGTGTGGAAGAGTGTGGAAGATGTGTGGATGAGGTGTGGAAGAGGTGTGGAAGAGGTGTGGAAGATGTGTGGATGAGGTGTGGAAGAGGTGTGGAAGAGGATGTGACAGTGTGGAAGATGTGTGGATGAGGTGTGGAAGAGGTGTGGAAGAGGTGTGGAAGATGTGTGGAGAGGTGTGGAAGAGGTGTGGAAGAGGTGTGGAAGATGTGTGGAAGAGGTGTGGAAAGCTGATGTGACAGTGTGGAAGATGTGTGGATGAGGTGTGGAAGAGGTGTGGAAGAGGATGTTATTGGGATAGAGTGTAAAGTGCATAAAAACAATATATTTTTAGTTAGGATTTGCAGAACATATAATTATAAATATAAATGTGTCTAACTGATGAAATGGGGAGTACATCTTTCGGTCAATCATGCAAGACCAAATTGTTTTATCAGTTCCAAAAATTTTTGGGCACAAACATGAATTTGTATGCTTTTGTCCTACATTTTCAAATATGTATTTTTTTGTAAAAAAGAATTGTACGTAGTGATATTTTGATCACAAGGGATTACCCTTGTTACTCTAAAAAAATGCTCATCTTAAAAATTTGTAGTGAATCTTAGCATATGTAGTTACCTATGTTTTCTGACGCTTGCACTTGAGGATAGTCATGATCTAATTTTGTCCGATTTTTGGCTTTAGGAGTTGTAAATGATTAACATTTATCTTTCAGTTATACTCTTATTTGACTATATCGGTCTCGGAAAAAAGTCCGAATATGAGTTTTGAAACTAAAATGAGATAGCTTGTACTTCAAAAATTTTAAAGAGGATTGGTCGACCATATAGGATACGATCATTAAAATGAAAATATGAAGAACACACAGAAAATGAATTTGTTAAACCCGGATAGAAATTCGAGTTATTAAAAATAATACTTTCTGGACAAAAGAAGTAAATATCCGATACCACATGCTCCATTGTAACGAATTTCTAATATTTTCATGCAATTTTGAACTTGTAGATTCATTTGCTCTGTAATAATCATGGGTAAATAAAAGCATGAGCAAATAAATAGTTCTTTCGGGGCTTCTAGTAGATTGTCGTATGGTAAAATTTCTATCCCTTTATTGTAGATCAAAACATAGGTGTTTAGTACTTTCAACTATCAGCCATCTCATGATCTAAACCTTTTTCTCAGGAGTCAAGTGGTCCAAAGCCCAGTCACTCGCGCCTATTTAAGAGTGCGTTACAACATCAAGCCGTGAGTTTAACTTGATCACTACAATCAAGATTGTTTCATAAAATGAATATTTATTGATTGCATTGTTAAATATATATTTACGAGTATATCATTTTGTTTTTGTAGTTGAAAGAACAACAATCAGATCTTTGGACACCGTTGGCCAACCTAGGATGGAAACCCTGTATCGATTCTACTTCCATGTATTGTAAGTCCGTGCAACTTTAAAGTTTATATCAAGACATTCATCTAAGGATCATACCCTTTTAAATGCTAGGAGATGTGATGGAAAACTTTTCCATCATATGAAAGTCCAAGCATTATTGTCGAAGTAGTATTTTTTTTTTGTTAATTTTTGAGATTATAGTACCATGCATGTTTTGAATTCCCTTTTAACCCAATACAACCATAATCACAAAGATCACCTATGCAGTATTTGATATTAACTCTATTTAGAACGGAAACAAAAGCTAAAATCTTATTTCTTTCGATTTAACCAACAAAGTTTATTACCGAGCTACCTATATGAGAAACCTGAAACTGTTATGGTTACAACAAGAAAAACATCAATCTATTCATTGTTCACAAAACCCGTAATGACGTGCGAATGAAAGTATGACGTGACAGACAGCTATTTGTCATATTAGAGAGCATGAAATCCCTCCCATATCCCGTACATTAAGCTAGTTTTAGTGGTGTATTCTGGTAAGGAAACTGTTAGGCTGATCATGCTCTCATCAGAACATTTGTGAGTGGTGTGTGAAGCCAAAATACCTTGCAACATGTGCTAATTCTTTAATACTTACCCATTAATAGTCGTGTGGTGTATATCACGTATTTTCCCAGGAATCGTATTAGATGGGTTCAAATTTGTGATACTATTGGGATTTTCACCCGTATAAGAACATATTTATTATGGTAAGATAATAGTTAAAATGGTAAAGCATTTGGATAACCCGTTACTAGATAACAATGTTGCTTATCAATAAAGAGTTTGAATATACATGATAACTTCATTAGGTGATGCATTATGTGGAGATTCATAATTACTGTATATCATAGAAATTCATGATGATATTATATATATAAACCGTATGTGTATATGTGTGTGTTGAGAGAGAAATATGGGTATGTTTGGTATTAAGAAGTGACAAAAGGTTACAAAATATGGGGGATGAGGGGGGTATTTATACATACCTATCTTGACATTTACATCTAGTCCTCTCATCAATCAAAAGTATTAAATTACACCAAAACATTACAAATCAAACACAAAAGTATTAAATTGTCTTGATTGCCTTTTCAATTATTCTTTTGGTTAGAGCATTTTCTTCATCGGCATCAAGCATTCAAAGATCTTTTTGCAGTATTCAAGGGTTCCATCAGAGTAACTCGTCGAATCACTAATTCGGATGAATATCTTTTTTCCCAGACTGTTTACAAACACAAAGCCTCTTTCTGGCGTCAAGACAATGTGACCGATGCTCAGTTTCTCGATATCTTCAGTGTACAGGGTCTGATAAGGATAAGGCACATTCATTTTTCTCTTTTGAAGTTCCATCCCTATTTGAAAATCGTTAAGAGAAGTATACTGTATACAACTATGTTTTTCAAACCTGTCATCAAAGCCGAACTACCTGAAACAGAAACCCTAAACCCAAAGGCATCTTTCTCACCAAACCCACTCTACAAGAAAAACATAGTCTCTACCAACAGCAAGAAAACCCCTACTCACAAGTCAAAAACTCCAAACAAAACACCCAACAATCAATTAATTCATCCAATACTCAAACCAACAAAAACCCACAACCAAAATCAAATCATACATCTCCATCATCCACAAATGTTCACAATTTACCCACATTATTACCAAAAACACCGCACACAATTAACCACAACCCATGTCAAATCTTCAAAGATCCATCCACATGAACCATTCGCTTCAAAGACCAATATGGATGGTTTTCACACAATAAGCCCAAAGCATCCACAACAAACTCACCAAAAGGAGAACAAAAAGAGAACGTCATTCCTAAATTCAAAAACAAGCCTTCCTTCAAAATTCCACAACCTAAATATGAACAAAAGCAAAATTTCATTTCCAAATAGTCCACTAATGGTCCTAGTGCTTAAATAAAAGATATTTTTGGAGTTCAAGAAATGTTTTTAAATCACCTAAAGTCAAGAGGAATGATATCAAGTCGTCTAGTGTTAAACAAAAATGGATTTTGCGTAGTTGTAATAATGCTAAGACAATATTTGACAATGTCTGTAAGCCTGAGGGCAATCTTTGCATTTAACATTCTCACAGACACAATTAAACCCTCTAAACCCTCCTCCTATTCATCATGACTGATTGGAATTTATTGTTCTTAGATAGATACTTGAAAACTCTTAGTGAAGATGATCATTGTATACTACAAGAAGCACGAGATAGAATTAGTAAGCTTCCTCCTGTATCAATATCTACAGCTGAAGAGCAATTGATGAACAGATTACAGATACCACGTAATGGATTGACTAGGGATGCTAATAAGGTTATACAAGATGAAAATATCATTTTCAGGGTTTTGTCAAAAGCTCTGGTCTAACCAAGATGACCATGATATTATGTGCCCTTGTCTCGTGTCTGAATTGGAGCAATGTATTAGAAACTTGAAGAGTGTTGGGTACCATCATACTAAAGCGTTTAAAAGTTTAAACAAGATTAGGGGTGATAGGATTCGCCTAACTGACCAGAAGCTAATTGTTCAACTATGTGCGAATCTGTTTAGAGTTTCATTTTTTTGTGTTTATGCTGATACACCGAGAATTAGTGTGATTGAACCGGATGGTCCTAATGCCGTAACTACTGAAAAATTATGGCTGATAGTCTCCTCCACCAGTTGGGAGTTATGGAATACTGCGGCGCCCACCCAACCAGTTCCCCCTTTACACAAGGATTTTTCCGAGATAGAAAAGAGGTTGAAAGTCGATGTAAAAAAGGGTTTGGAGCTATGCAGACATATGGTGGGGGTTGATGGTACCCATGTGGTACATCTTCCTGCTGTAACCAAGACCAAATCCATTGAAGACAAACTAAAACGTCAAAAGCTTATTGACGTTTTAGTTTGTCTTCAATGGATTCAGTCTTGGTCACAGCCAGAAGATGTACCACAGGGGTACCATCAACCCCCACCATATGTCTGCATAGCTACAAACCCTTTTTTACATCGACTTTCAACTTCTTTTTTATCTCGGAAAAATCTCTGTGGGAAGGGGGAACTGGTTGGGTGGGCGCCGCAGTATTCCAAAACTCCAAACTGGTGGAGGAGACTATCAGCCATAAATTTTCATTAGTTGACCATCAGGTTCAATCACACTAAGTCTCGGTGTATTAGCATAAACACTAAAAAATCAAACTCTAAACATATTCGCACATAGTTGAACAATTAGCTTCCAATCAGTTAGGCGAATCTTTACCACCCCTAATCTTGTTTAAAATTTTAGACGCTTTAGTATGATCGTACCCAGCACTCTTCAAGTTTCTAATACATTGCTCCAATTCAGACACGAGACAAGGGCACATAATATCATGGTCATCTTGGTTAGACCAGAGCTTTTGACAAAACCCTGAAAATGATATTTTCATCTTGTATAACCTTATTAGCATCCCTAGTTAATCCATTACGTGGAATCTGTGATCTGCTTATCAATTGCTCTTCAGCTGTAGATATTGATACAGGAAGCTTACTAATCGATCTCGTGCTTCCTGCAGTATACAACGATCATCTTCACTAAGAGTTTTCAAGTATCTATTTAAGAACAATGAATTCCAATTAGTCATGATGAACAGCAGGAGGGTTTAATTGTGTCTGTGAGAATGTTAAATGCAAAGATTGCCCTTAGGCTTACAAACATTGTCAAATATAGTCTTAGCATTATTACAACTACGCAAAATCCATTTTTGTTTAACACTAGATGACTTGACATCATTCCTCTTGACTTTAGGTGATTTATATCTTCTATTTAAGCACTTGTCACCTGTGTCAGGAAAACTTGGACCATTAGTGGACTGTTTGGAAATGAAATTATGCTTTTGTTCATATTTAGGTTGTGGAATTTGAAGGAAGGCTTGTTTTTGAATATGGGAATGACGTTCTCTTATATGTTTATTAAGAATTGACAAAAGGTTACAAAATATGGGGGATGAGGGAGGTATTTATACATACCTATCTTGACATTAACATCTAGCCCCCTCATCAATCAAAAGTATTAAATTACACCAAAACACTATAAATAATATCTAACATGGCAAATGAAAGCATGGCAAACCTTAGGGTATGGGCACTGAAATACACTGCCAAAACCGGCTTCTTGCATGTGGTGCAGAACTAGGGGAGGAATTGCATACTCTCTAATATGATAGAATATTAAAATTTGTACATCACATATGTTCACTCTCATTTGCGTGTGATTACCAGTGTTGTGGAATAATGAATAAGATCAATGTTTTTTTCTGTTGATATAACCATAACAGTTTTTTTTTTTGGTTGAATATGGAGTAGATGTGGAGAGTAGATGTGGATAACTGGATAAGTGATGTTAGTGATTATGGTATTGTATGTAATATAAATAAAAAACATGCATGGTACCTTAATCCTGAGTTTGTCAAAGCCTGGTATACTGATTTTGGAAAGAACGAAAAAATAAAAATTCAACCCAATTAGTTGGAAAAGTTCGTACAAAAATAATATGACTTCTAAAAAAAGGTCGTCATTTAGCGATTAACAATTCATTACTGTATAGCATGTGTTTTCGTATTCATATTCTAATGTTTTCCTCTGTTATATATAGCATCATTGCCGGAGTCCGCGGGATACATCCAAGTATTCCTTGATGGAGGACTGAACCAACAAAGGATGGGCGTAAGTTACATTTTCCATACCAAATTTTAAGTTTTATAACATAGTATACACCATTACTAATCTTACCTTCAAATTCAGATTTCTGAAGTTTGATTTTATTTCTTTGATTAGATCTGTGATGCAGTTGCTGTCGCCAAAATACTCAATGCAACTCTTGTAATCCCGTATCTTGAAGTGAATCCTGTGTGGAAAGACACAAGGTTTTCTCCATTTTCATGTGTCAAACTTTGAACTTATACTGTAATTACCAACCAAAGTTACGTTATAGCTTCTTATAAGTAAAAAAAAGACTTCTATTGTGTTACTGACACGAGGCGTGTGCATATACAGCTCTTTTGAGGACATCTTTGATGTTCACCACTTCATCAATGTATTAAAGGATGATATATTAATAGTTAGAGAGTTACCTGATGAATTTACATGGAGTACGAGGGAATATTACGCCTCTGACATTAGATCCACCCGAGTTAAAAACGCACCACTTCATGCTTCAGCTAATTGGTATCTTGAAAATGTTTCTCCAGTTCTCGAAAGGTTAGAATATATATTTTGACTTTCTGCTTTACTACTTTTATTTGTGTAATATTTGATTTGATATCATCTTACCTAATTATACTTTTTTAGCTATGGCATAGCTGCGATTTCACCATTTTCTCACCGGCTAGCTTTTAACAACATGCCCACGGAGATCCAAAGGTTGAGGTGCAAAGTCAACTTTCAAGCTTTAAACTTTGTTGCCCATATTAGAAATCTTGGCGATGTGCTCGTCAATCGCCTTCGCTACCCTGCTGTTGAAAGTACCAGTTACCTTAAACAAGTCGTTGATACCAAAGGCGAAATCCAAGTTGGAAAATTTGTTGCTTTACACCTTCGGTTTGACAAGGTATATCCGTATATATATATTAAACTTGATGTTTATGGTCAAGTGGACATTCAGAAAGTCTTGACCTAACTGAAGTAATAAAAGTAAATTCATGTACATTTCCTGCACCGTATCTCCAAAAGATTTTTATTTGAGTAAATATTTTTAAGTTTTTGCAAAGTAAGATAATAGCAATTTTTTTTGGCAAAACAAGATAACAGATTTTCAAGTCGAAGCAAAACAATACTCGGTCAACTTCAATTTTCAAGTTCAAGTAAAATTATGGACTTATGAAATATGAAATGATGTTGCTGATTATGATTTTCCATTTTGAATTTGCAGGATATGGCTGCCCATTCAGCATGCGACTTTGGTGGAGGTAGAGCAGAGAAAAAGGCCCTGGCTAGATATCGACAAGCAATTTGGCAAGGTCGGGTCATGAATTCGCGGTTCACCAATGAAGAGTTGAGAAACCAGGGTCGTTGCCCATTGACTCCAGAAGAGATTGGTATGCTGTTAACTGCTATGGGTTTTAATAACAGTACCCGGTTATACCTTGCTTCCCACAAGGTAACTCTACATTTTTAATCAAATTCCATCTTAATAAAGTCAACCTTTGACTTTTGAGTTTTGACTTTGAATCTTTTTTCGGGCTGTGATACAGGTATATGGGGGTGAAACTCGAATCTCAGCCTTAAGAAAACTATTCCCGCAAATTGAAGACAAAAAGAGCCTTGCTTCATCCATGGAACGGGCCCAAATAAAAGGGAAAGCTTCTTTATCAGCAGCCGTCGATTACTATGTCAGCATGCAAAGTGATATCTTTGTGTCTGCTTCTCCTGGAAATATGCACAATGCAATGGTATGAGATGGAGCCGACTAAAACAAAGAATGAAATAGAAGAAAACGATCCGTAGTTCAACAGATTAATATTCCATTTGATCATGATGCTGTTTAATGGGAAATCTTTGAATTTTGACAGGTGGGACATCGAGCATACTTGAATTTAAAGACCATAAGACCAAACATGGCGTTATTGGGCCAGCTTTTCATGAACAAGAGCATGAAATGGTTGGATTTTCAAGCAGCAGTCGTGGAAGGGCAGAAAAACCGGCTGGGGGAGATCAAGGTACGGAAAGCAAAACAATCCATATACACGTATCCCGTTCCTGATTGTATGTGTCAACAAGATTAAGGCAGGGACATCATTTGGTAAATCAAATGGAACATCATATGGTGGTTGTGGCTCACCTTAAATGAAATAAGTTGCCATCTATTATTTGATCTCACCTTATCATTTGGTAAATAAGTTGCCATTACTTGGTAAAACTAAACAGCACATCTTATGTGGGGTGGGTCCTGAATGTAGCGTTACGGTAGTTATACATATTTAAAACATATTTTACGTCTAAAGAGGATAGTGTAACATCTATTGTTCAGTTCCACTGGCAGATTATTTTCGTGTACTCTTCATTGTGTTATTGTAACATCGTGTTAAAACTTCTATGTGATTCTGTGGATGCATTTGGGAGATGATGTTTGCTCAAAATACCCAATACCAACTTGTTACTCAAGATCTATTAGCCGATATATAGACTATATATGAGATCAGCGTCAGTTCCAGTCATTATACGAAGTTGCTTGAAGCAAGAATCAGTTTTTAGAAAATGAAAGTAACTACGTATTTGGTTTGGTTCATATGTATATAATTTTGTTTTGCTTGTTACCAAGTGATCAACGAATGTTAAAACCGTGTACTAAAGTTATGCAAGTGAGTGAACCAACCGCTTTTTCAGTTTGGTAAACCATATGAACTTGGTTGGGTGTTGGACATGACATCCTGATCACCTAAACTAGAATATATGATGATCTGATTTTTACAGAAAAAAGCTTGTCTACTATGAGTTGGTTCATGTTACAAAAGAATGTCCTGTGAGCGCGAACTTTTACTTCGCATTCGATCCTTTTGAAAAGGTAAAACTTTTTCAGCAATGTGTGGTATAACAAATAAAAGGTGCTATGCCATATAAAAGGAGACATGAAGGTTACAGGAACTGAAATGGTAATGAAGCTTTAGTATGAAGGTTCACGATACATAGCTTCATATAGCTGCACACAAGCGAACCTCCCGGTTTAAGCTAGATTAGTTGCTACTGCTGGTAGATCAAAAATATAATCAGATCCTATTGTGTAGAAGTATAGAGCTTACTGGCAGACAGAAACTGTGAGCAGACTGAAACTGTGAGCAGACTACATCTAAAAACCAAATAGTCTTAAGAAGAAAACATTATGCAATTCACATCATGCAATGCGTATATAGTAAATGATTCCTGACAAGCATACACACCCCAACTAGCAGCTATAAGTATCTTTGTCTAACACACCCTGCGCGACTTGTGACATTATTAGTTGTACCGTTTAGTGCAACAATAGTAAGTAACTAGGACAAAAAATTACAAGAATTTTTGTGTGTCAACATAACGTATAGCGTTGTATTATTCCATTAAAGCAAGCTCTATTATTATTATACCTGAAAATTGGCAAGGTATAATATTTTTAGTCTTATTCCTTTGAAGCATTTGTGTGTGAAAGAATATTACACAAGACGAACAATGATGAAATATCAACTGCTAGTTCAATCACAATTGTAAAAAACAGTATTCTAGCTCAAGCCAGTCAAACCAAGCACAAAATGTATGCCAGACTCCACTAGGCTTGGTAACACCCGACCCAATGGTCGAGGTCATCCATTAATATTACCATTGAAACGGTTCATACCAAAATGGCTTTTGGTTCAACGGTGTGCCGAATAATAAATACAATCTATAATAAGTAAGCTTGATCATCAACAAATACTGGCCCAAGGCATAAACTTTATGGACCAGTTAGTTCATTGTGTGACCTAATTTGACATGAATAATTAGGATCATCCTCAATGAGTAGTGAACATCTTCATAGTGACAAAAGAATCATCCAATGTGTTAATAGCACTGACATGTAGGTGCTACCTGCAATCCAATCAGACGGCATACCTCTGTACTTATACGGGAGTAAAATATCTGGAACGAACTATAGACTGGAAACCTATCTCCCCAATGGCTTGGAGAAGACTTTATTTCTTATCGGTACTTGTGGAGCTATGAGTATTTCCTTCTTTCTTATCCTTTTCTGGTGATGCGGACCCTTTCCCACTTGCACTTTTACTCAGTTCCTTCACTTCAGCCGAAGCAGAAGTATCCATCCCTTCTTCTATAGGAAGAGTCCTTTTTGAACCATCTAAAGCAACACCAAGAATTATGTTTTCTTCAATTGCAGGTCGTGATGTCTTTTGTTCTGTTACGGTCAGGTTTGCACTTTCAACAGCTTTGTTGCTCGGTTTTCCATCAGATAAAGAAGATGCATCCACATTTATATCTCTTATAGTGGTGTCAGGAGTTGACTTCTTATCCTTCATGACACCATCTTTTGCATCAGAAGTTACTTTATCAATGGTTTTGACATCGGATGTTGAAGCATCTTTGCTTTTAGATTCAGACGGAGCAACAACACTCTTCCCTTCCGCCTTGCTAGTTGACTTCTTGCTATTTTGACCTTTTGACTTTTCTTCTCCGTTGACTTTGTAATTAGGTTCAATTAATAGCAAGGGACGATTAGTAGGTGCTCTACCACGAGTGAAGACAGAATCTGCAAAGGGGAAGCCATCCAAGTCGGGGTCATTATACACCTTCTGAACTGTCCGGATGGGAGTTGCAAGTCGAGCCCTGTGGTGACTTATCACTCTCAAAAGATCCAACAAGATAGCTTCCTGGATTCATATGGAAAGATTATTAAAGTGCAATACGGGGTGGGATGATGGGGATCCAATGTGGTTCCGGGGAAAGGGTGCCCTCCTTTACCCTTTTTTTTTATTAAAGTGCAATAGAGCAGTCTATATTTCTAAAAGTTAAGATGTTATCATACCTTTACACACAAGTACTCCTCATGATGTGAAGTTTTCACAAAGCATGACACCAGTATCTGAAGAACAGACATTCCAATAAGTTACAACAGATTAACCATATAGGATATAGCTATGATATAGTTTAGGGCACCAAAGTAATAAAGAGCATAATTAGAAGAAATAACACTAACCATAAGGGCCTGGTTTTCAGGATCAACGTTTTCAAGGAAAACCCTTCTATGCAGTCTCTGTTGTTCTACTTGTGGATTCTTTGCCAAAACTTTTCGCATATCAGCTACAATACTCTGTAAAGATGAGCAGCCATAGAATATTCCTGATTTAGCATAAAGAGGAGCGGAAGAGAAATTAAATAAGCATAATGTTCTTACATTAATCTTATTGACATCTAGATGGCTGATAGCTAGGTGTGTTTTGATACGCCAATGAGTCTTCTGAGTCATATTTCTCACCACATTCATTGTAAACTTGTGATTTGGAATATGGATAGCTTCACGATCTTCGCCCCTTATAATTGTAGGTGACCACCACCCAACATGCTATACATGGAAAACAAAGAATACATTTTAAGCATATCATGAGATCATTATAAATACATTGTCCAACCACATAATGCTTGCTTTGAATGCAGCTAAGAAAAAGCTAACCTCTACAGTTCCTGAAACTTCATAGCCTTCAATTTTTGCTTTGATCCACTCATTGACGATAAATGGACGTGTTGCATGAATCATAACACTTGACAGAAAATTTGTGAATATCTACACACAGAGATACCTTCATGAATAGATCTTCATAAATGTTGGAACATGTAAATATAATATCGCATGATATGACATGCATGATATATAATACACATATGTATCGTGAAATATACCTCACGACCAGCAAGAGTCAGCAAGACTGTCCCAAGACCTCCTGCAGTGAGCCATTTCTGGGTTGAAAAACCTAGCAACTCCATAAATAGTGATACAGCAGCAACCCATACTGCAGTGTAAACAGCTTTGCCAGCGAATTGGAATCCCATCTGCCAACAACAACAAAGATATTGAAACACAAATAAAATAGAACCTATTAACCTCAAAAAAAAAAAAAAGAGTCATGGAACGTACATTTCTTGTTGTAGTAGCATCAGTTGTCTCCATGAAAAAGTTTTGTGCTTGTTGAATTGCACTGCATTAATAATTTGATCGAAATTCAGCTATAAGAAGGAACCTTCAAGAAATTAACAGATCACATGAATCTCCCAGCAATCAAAGAAAGAACTCACCTGGATAAACAGAAAGCAAGTGCAAGCACAGTTGATAATGACTTCACAAAAGTCAAAAGCCGGTTTTTAACAAGCTGGCTAGCTTCTGACGGCAAAACAATTGGATCCAATGCTCTGCAGGGAAGTTAGATAAAGTTAGTTTAGCATTACAGTTATCGACTCCCCTTTTTGCCTAAAAAATATTCTCGACAAACCTGCAGATAAGTATTGCTCCAGTCCAAAGCATCAAAGGCTGAAGATAAGATGTCATAACATAATGTGTACTGCTCTTTCCCCAACTCCCGTCACTTTTCTGGAAAACATGAAATACAACATTAACTAGACGGAAGCATGACAAATAATAGAGAGAAAAAAAAGTAGAGATGGGAAAAGGTACAAACATGAAGAAATATATTTCTGCTTCGACGCATTAGTGGCCCAAGTCCCCACACAGCAAACAAAAATGCCCACCACTGGAAGTATTCAGTATAATAGGTTTACGTTGCAAAGCACTGCAGAAGTTTCGACACAATTATTAAGGTACCTCATTGACTTATCAGGTAATGTAACAACATACTATGTAAAATCTTTCTATCAACTAATGAATCAATATAGCATGAAATATATCCTCATTCAACTTATTTCATAGACAACATTTTAAAGTCGAGCAATTAAAGCAAAAGAGATCACCTTGACAAGGCAAGAGCAGCATTCTTCACCGCAGAAGTCCCAAACGCTTGGGCTGGATTCACATAACAACTGCATTTAAACTGATTAAATCTATTTGAAGTACAGTTCAACGGTTGATGCAGTCGAACCGAAAGCTTGACACTCACTATATCTTGTCGCTGCAACAAAAATACATATTTGAGACCTTTTTAGTCGTAAAAATACAAAAGACTACAAAATGATAAATAGTCTCCCAACATTTAAACCAAATATAAACCATACCGAAACAACGGATGAAAGACTGGCAGGTAAAATATGTAACTTGTGACTTCTAATCAAACCCTGTCGAGTACACATGACATTCTATAGAAGATATTAGTCCAAGTCGGTATGAGCTAAAATACTACGTATATTAAACTCGTAAATACAATACTTTTATATTCTATGAATATATAATATAATGTATATATATACCTCTAACTGCTTATGGTAGCTCTGGTTCTTGTAAATTCCCCATTTGTGAGAATAATTCAAAGAACCAGTCATAGCCGTCATTCGATGAAATGCAGTTACTCCCGTTCACCATACGATAATTACGCAACCCCGGAACACTACTTTGACAAGCTTTGGTTTTGGTACTGACATTAAAAAACAAAAACTTTTTTAACAAACTTATTTGAAAAATACAAAATGAAACCCTAACAGTAGTAATTAGGTTTATTATAATTATTTATTGGATACGTATGGAATGATAAGTTAAATAAGAAAGTATATAAAAATTAGGGAAGATTAATGATATGAAACCTGTAATTGTAAAAAATTAGGGTAAAATTGGCTGCTGCTGATGATGATGACGATGATCTGGCAATCAAAACAGGAAGAAATGATAGTTGTTTTGATTATTGTTTCTTTTCTTCGTCAGCTTGGGCTTCCTATATTTCCATAATTATATTATCTTAGAGTAAATTACAATTTTCGTCCCTATCGTGGGTTAAAAATTACTGTTTTCATCCCTAAGTTTCATAAATTACCGTTTTAGTCCAAATAAGTTTGTCCTATCAACAGTTTTGTTCCAAATTTGAAACGGACGTTAATTTACCCATCACATGACTTACACGTAATGAGTATTTTAGTCTTTTTGTTACCAGGGGACCAAAAGTGTAAATAATAATAAACCTTTTAATTAATTTATATTTTTATATTTAAAAAGATATATATTTATGATATCTGTTATTATTATCATGATCATCATCATCATCAAAACACAAAATCGAAAAAAAACTCAGATCTTCAACATCAACATCATGTAAAAATCAAAATCTATATGTATAATAAATAATACAAGTCACCAAAAACTAACATGGAAATCGGAAAACAAATTAATATGCAGATAAAAAAGAAAAATACTAGATTCACATGTGATGTACTGATGTTTACATTGACTTTTGCATTGGGCTCTGTACAATCCCTTCAACATCCTTTCTTTTATTCCTCTCAAATTAATATTATCTTTATTATTTTATTCTTCTTTACTTGTTATCTTTTACATGAGCTCCTGAATAATTGAAATCGAAGTTTAAACTTCCTTTAACTGGATTTTTTTTCTTTTCCTTTTTCTCATTTATATCAGAAAAGATTATCACAATTGTGCATCTGATGGAAATATGCCATCATCGAGGTGGATCAGATCGGAATATACCATCATAATAGTATATCCGATCGGAATATTCCATCACCGTCGTGCATCTGATCGGAATGTGGCGCCTTCGTTGTAGATCCGACCGGAGTCCTTACTGCTAGACTGCTAGTCGCCCATAAGGGCTTCTTCGCATGACCTGATGACGATTGGATGGTGGCTTCAGGTGGTTTTGCGGCGGTGGTGGCAGTTTCTGTATTTGTCATGTGGTATGTGTTGTGTTGTATGATGATAGGGGATTTAGCAATATACAGTAGCAGATCTTGTTTTTTTAAGTACATTTTGAGATTTAGTTGGTAGCCTATTATATTGCAAAATTTATTTTTTGTTTGTTCACACTAGTTGGGTAGGTGTTGTATGCAGATACAACTGGAAAAATGATATTTTGGGTGGTGGGTTTTGATAATTTTCATTTGATTATAGATTTTGTTTTTGTATTCTTGATTATTGATTTTGATTCGGGGTTTAATTTCAGATTAGATTTGTTGATCTGTATTGTTGTTAATTTTGAATTATAGATTTGTTGTTTATATATTTATTTTTTAATTTCAAACCTGGAAAAAAATATTATTGAGACGATGATGATGATCATACTCAAAAGGTTAGAATTACAGTTTTGGTCCATGTGAGATAAAAAGACTAAAATACCCATCACGTGCAGGTCATGTGATGGGTAAGTTAACGTTCGTTTCGAATCTGGACCAAAACCGTTGATGAGACAAACTTATTTGGACTAAAACGGTAATTTATGAAACCTAAGGATGAAAACAGTAATTTTTAACCCACGACAGGGACGCAAATTGTAATTTACTCATTAAACTATTTATTAATCAATGATATATCAAGTTAATCATGTGTTTTTAGAATTAGAATATTGTATAATCAATAGCATATTCAAGTATGTTTGCCTTGATACCCTAAAATATTTTTAATTTTGATTTTATACAAAACCAAGTTTATCTAGATAAAATGAAAAAGAATTCTCCACCTCTATCTAGTTAAAGAGGCTGCTTTCATGTTTTACCTTAATGGTAGAAAAGGACGTCAGCCTTTGCATGGTATGAAGATCGAACCTCTGACCTCTCTCTTCATAGGGCATGTTGTTTAATACTGATCCAAATCACGCTGTTATTTATTATGTTAAAAATTTACAAAAATAATATAAAAACATAAACTAAACTCACAACAACAAGAAAAGGTATTAGGCGACTTCAACCCCAGTACCACATTTGAATACTCATCAACTCGTCCTGTATGAGCCATACCAGATTATGGTGTAAACAACTTGGTTCTCGTTCAATAAACGGAGACCAATTTTCAAATGTTTATATCTAATGTAATTAGCTTTTGGGAACATCACATTTGAAATTAATTTATTATGGGTTTGGTGTTAACGAACTAAATGTCCAGCGAATAATGCAATAACTTTTTCTGCAGAAAGTTTGTTTGTGTTTATTTATATAAACGTAAACGTTTAATTATATTTTGGTTTGTTGCGTCCAAATGTATGAAAGTTCATGGAGATGTCTAAGTTTACCTTAGGGCTGACTCATTCATGTCTTTATATAGACAAAGATCAATTTCCTCCATATATTCAAAAAAATTGTCTACTTTTCATAGATAGATACAGATTGAGAATGTCGACGATCGATACTTCACTGGCTACTAAGATGGGACCTGATGGTCTTGTTCGCGAGCCCCCTGTCATCCCCCTCAGCGAGCCAACCCGTTTTTTTCTTTTCTTTCTTTGATTCATTGATTTTTATAAATTTCTTTTTAATGATCATTACCAATTATTAAATTTTTTTTAAAAAAATTTCTTAATAATTGGAGAAGAACAAGATCGATTCGAGAGCTTATGGTTGGTGCATTTAATATTGATGATTTGTGCCTAATTTGTTATGTTGCCTTCCAAGTATCACAACTAAATCTCTCATTATTTGGGGTTTATTAATATATTATTTTTAGTATTATAAAAATGGATGTTACATATATATTTATACGAGAAGAGTATAGGGATAGCAAAAAAAAAAACTGAACCCAATAGGAAAACTCGATATCTGAAAAAATTGGGTCGGGTCGGGACAAGCTTATCGGGTAACAAGTCAGGTTTCAGGGAAGTATCGAGGCTTTTCCCGGTTCCAGGGCAAGGACTGGGGCGTGCCTACTCAGCCCGACCCGAACTCGATAATTTACATATTTTTTATTGTGGGAATTGAAGATTATGTGCATCTGACCATTGAAAGTATAACAATGTACACGCTTAAAGTACTGACCGCACATAACGTCATTGACATTTTGACTTTGTTAAAACACTATTCTAGTTCATGCAACATTATCAATCAAGATGGTGAAGTTTTATTCAACAATGATAGCGATTTGAGAAGAGACAAGTGTTAAGAAAGTACTCACTATCGGGTCGAGTTTCAAATTTTTTTTAATGTGGATCAGTTTCAAGCAATTTTTTTATCCTTGATAAGATACCCGATGGGTTTCGGGTAACTATTTCTTATCGGGTTCAGATATGATACTATCCGCCTCAAACCCGATCCATTGTAATCATAGAGAAATACCCGCACAATACGGCAACGATGAAGGGTGAACGATGGCGGGTATGGTTTTCTTTTTACACTTTTTTGAACTTTTTTTTGTATAAATATAATTGGAAAGGAAAATTATTGATCCTTTTAAATATTAGCCTAAAAATCTTCTTAAAACCTTATGAATGTGACAAGTGGAGTTCACTTAATCTCTTTCCTAATCTCCCCCTTGAATTGTCACATGCACCTAATAAACTAGATTAATACCCTAATAAACTAGATTAATACCCGGTCGGTGACCGGGTTATTAAGTAAATTTAAATGCCTTTTACCCAAAAATTAACATTAGTACGAATCGAGCCTAATGTTAAAATAAAGTCTTAATCTTGTACACTTTTGATGTAATATATATATATAGAGTTGGTTTAGTATGTATTAAAATTGTCAATACTCGACCTTACCCGAAATTCGACTTGAAACTGACCGAAAACTGGGTTAGAGTGGTGAAATCTCGACCCGGTATCCTGCCAACTTGATTTTTTTGGGCCTGGGTTGGTTTGACTTTTTTTATTAAAAGATCGACCCCACAACCCAAAAATAAAACCTTAAAACCCCGTATCGACCGGGTAAAAATACGTATATATTTTTTTTCAATTTATTTGTTATAGTATTTCTAGTCCTATAAATTTAGGGTGGGGGGCGACAACCATCGTATGATTCCACGAGTATATATATAACTAGTCCTAATACGATGTACGGTAGTTATATAGATTGTATCATAAAGAAATTTGAATATGCCTCATACATGATTCGTGAGTATGAAATAAATTGTGGTTAAAGTAAATCGATGATCGAAACTAAATTATAATAAACAGTAATGATAAATATAATATATGTTTAGTTAAAGTTTTGGATTTACCTTAAATTTTAGAATCACATCAAAATAGGAACTTGTAAGCATAGTGGATGACGGCAAATAGCTTTGTAATTTCGGATCGTAAACTCAATTTTTTAAAGTCTTCATGTTAATAACTTATCATTATAAGTAATATAAGTAATAGAAATTGAAGAATTGATAAAGAAAAAGAGACAATTTATTAATGAGAAAACGATCAATCAAATAAGATTATAATGTCTTTTGTATTAATAAGCCAAGAGTTAGAGTTTAAATCTAAGTCTAATAAGGAAATTGAATCTATATACATTTAAAAAGGCTAATTTAATACAATAAATAAATTAAAAGGACACGTGTCGATCAAGGATTACGTCACGTGTCGTTTCAAGAACATCTCAATCCTGTTTTAGTTTATTGGTAGATTTAAACATACTGAATTCAAGTTTGTTTTTTTTTAAAGAAAAAATCAATTAATTCTAACTGTCACAAAGAAAGGGGTGAAGAAACATTTTTTTTAAACTTATTATTTAGTTTTGTTTTTAACGGCTTGTCTCAAGCATCGAATCATAGTTTCTAAGAGGGAGGGTTGCCTATCAATATTGCCTCGTAGTCCGTTTGAGCTAAGCCCAATTTCTAAAGTGGCGATGTAATAAATTATAAATCGCTTGATTATTAACGATTGGTTCATTTCGCTCATGAGTCATGACCACTTAAATCGATTTGAATAATATAGTAAATAATATAGTAGATTATTCAGCTATTATATATTATATATGATGATGTACATCTATATCATTATATAAAGCATCAATTTATCTTTTATATTTTTTTCTCTCAAAGGTTTGATGTACCTAAAATATCTATCATCATCTAAAACACCTATCATTTAAATGCATAGTTTATCAAAAATATCTTTAATGAATTAATTTACAATATCTTTATCTCGACTCTATAATAACTATATTACCTATTTTACACCAATTACCTTACATCAATAATCAACACTACCCGCTGCCACCATCACCACCCGTCGTTGTCCCCGCTAGCACTACCACTTTGCCATTGCTAGTATCATTATCGCCTTAACGAACGGGCATGAGTCTAGCTGTTTATATATAATATAATATGCCTTCAAATACTACCATATATTATATAATGATAACGATGATATAAAAATAAGTAATAGTATAAATTTCCGATAAACATCTCATTTTTTTTACCTTTATATCATTTTATGACTTAAATATCTCATATCTTTACTACTTTATAAAACATATTACCTCTCCCTCTTTTCAACTTTCTATCTTTAAGAAACCCAAAATATCCTTAACTTTTAACACATTCTTAACCCACACATTACATCTACCCAAAATATCCCTTAAAGAATTTTCATCCCTATCTATCTAATCTACATCTCTCTTTTATTCACTACTTTAAATATTTTCACCTAATATACCTATAATACTTTTAATGAAATTATTACAACATACACCCCTTAACCTTTAAAATAACTACTTACCCTTTTTTACATCAATTACTTTTAGATTAATAATCACACCAACCACCACCACCATCCGTCGCCGTCGCCGTCACCGCATTGCGGGTACCCCACTCTTAAGTTATATACTTTCTCGCCCATTCTTTCTCAATCTCCAAAATATTTTCTCTATATGTTAATATTTGTTTTCCTTAACAACTATCTTTAATCACATAAAATCAAAAAAAATAGAAATAAGAAACCTTCCATATTTATCTTTTAAATATAACTTCATGTATAAAAGATATTCTGAACGGATTCGTTTTACCTAACTAGGTTTTTGGCCCGTGCGTTGCACGAGTTTAACTAAATTGAACAAATAATTCAACAAAATCCCAATATAAAAGAAAACCTTATGTGAAGAACGCACATAATTTTTTGTGAAGTTCTTGTAACCTTAAACATAGACGATTAGCTAATGTGGTTGGTGGCCTATTGGTAAAGTGTTTTACCTTGGGGAAAGCCACAAAGGTTCGAATACTTTCTACATTTATAGGGGTGGAGTATTTTGGGGGTGTGTGTGTTCGTTCGAGAATCCTGGGTTTCGTCCAGACATACGTGTAGATTAGGAGTAGAGTAGCTTGCCTTTTAAAAAAAAAGAACCACGATGATTACGGGTATGGTTGTTACATGTATTAGTAAAAGCAGACAGTTACACCTACACACCATATGATTATAACAACATTCACATTCGCAAGTAAGACGTACCTTATCGTATGTATGTGAAAAGATGTTTCATGTATATATGAATCCTTAATGTTAATGAAGTATGAATTATAGGTAAAATTAAATATAATTTAAGAATAAAATTAAAATACATATCTAAAATAAAATTTCAACTAAAAGTAATATTATAACTATGGACTTATAAGAACATAACTTATCATACGTATATAAGAAGATGTATCATGTATTTGTGAATCCTTGTAATCATGCGTATATTTAGAATAAAATTTCAATTTGAAGTAATATTATGGGTGTGTATATATAGAAATAACTTAATACCTTTAGATGGAAACATGAACCATTTTTCATCTCCTTCAATTTAGTTTGTTGTCAATTGTAGTTTGATTATGACTACTTCTTCTACTACAAAAGGGTTTATTCTTTTTGAATTTGTTTTGTTCATGTTTTGTTATTTTTCACCTGTTTTGTTATTTATTATTTTGATATTTACCTTTGATATATATATATATATATTGAGACTATCCGTCCATCGGACGGGCCTGAAAACTATATAGTATATAGGTTCGTGTAAGTTAATGCATGGTTTAATTTATTTTTTAAAATTATAAGTTTTCATATAATATGGTTTAGTCTATACTCCTTTATAAAAGAAACTGAACCCCCTTTCCTTAAATTTAAGAACTTAATATGTCTAATTTACCCTCAATCTTAATACATTCTTATTTCCATTTTATAGACTGTGACTAAAGTGTCCTTTAAAAAAATTCAGCCTCTATCTCTCCCACACGCAAAAACACATAGCAATAACTCACTATTCGTCCCCCTCCTCCCCCCTCTCACACCGATCATAATAAAATTACTTTTACGTTAATAACCACACAATCACCGCCGCCGTTACCGCTGTTGCATTGCGCGGGCACCAATCTAGTTAATATTTATTGGGAAATAATTAATCCCCCTAACTAAATAGCCTAAAGATCCTCCTAAGCATTAGATGATGACATATGGAAAAATCAGGGGGCAAGATTAAGAAAGAGAATTAGTGAATAGCACATGTCACTTTCTTATAGTTTAGGAGGATCTTTAGGAGGATTTATCATTTTCCATATTTAATACGGATGTTGAAAAAAAAGTATAAATTTAATACACTTATTAAATAATTAAAAAATAAAAACAAAAGATAGCTAAATGTAAGTCCCAACTCAATAGATGGTACTACCTGAAGACACCTCTATGTCGATGGTGGGATTACTTTGCAATATAAGCACTGAACTGGAGACGACCAGTTGCAGTGAGCATATACCAAGTTCGGATAGATTACTTATTTAAGTGACAATAAGTAAGAACAATGCAATAATGTAAAATACTTGTAAAGTAAATTGGTGAGACAATATGTAATTTTCAAGTGTAATTTATTTATTAACTTTAAATAAATTACAAGGTTGTTGCGGAACCAAGATAATACAAAGTATGTAAATATCCGAACAACCTATGAACTACAATTGATCTACACTTGGAAATTCTCTAAACAATCGAAACACTTAAAGTTGTAAAATGTTCCTTTTAGCGATTGAGAGAATATTGCACAAGTTCACCAAGAATATTGCAGGTTTGCAAAGTATGTGTGTTATTATTCTTGTTGTGCAATGACTTGTATTTATAGGCAAAGTTGACATTGGGATGCCAACTTTGGCCGTACAAATATGCTTGAGAACATTTAAGGAATAGCATTTAATTCCTTAAAATGCTGTGTAAAGTTGCAGTATAAAGCAACTTTACTCAACTAGCTTTATGTACCTTTTTGTACTTTAAACATAGATAAATCCTTTTATCCGTGTAATAGCACATAAAGCATAAAAGTCTTTTCCTCGTAATCAGTGTAAAGCTTTGTAAGAGCTTTCCACTGATGGTCTCCAGTTTGTAACTGAGCAGAATGTCAACTGGGCTACGCTGCCATTGTCATTCTCTATCTTCCACTTGTTGTCTTCGACTTCAACTGGAATGATTCTTCAACTGGACAGTTCTCAACTGGAGGAAGTCTTCAGTTGCGTTAACTGTACGATGCAACTGGACTTCAATATATTTCTGGACAAATCTTATTGGTCTCCAGGTGCAACTGGAGACTGGCCAGTTTCAACAAAACTGGTCCTAACAAATTCCCCCTATTTGTCCTGAAATATTGCCAAGTCTTTTTCAGTTCTTGTATCTATACAAGTATGAACTGGAAAGACTTGTTTGATTAAACCTATCTAAGTTTTCCAAGGCATTTTTATAGATCAGTAAATGCCTTGGGTTTTTCTTTTGAGTTTGTTAGATTTAATCTATTATCTATCTTGTGGTTACAAACTGGTAACTTCATTTATACAAGGAAATGAAATTTACATAAGTTACAGAATGTAAACAAAATTACAAGTAGATAAACTGAAGAGAGAACTTAATCAGATGGCCCTTCGCCAGTTCTTCTTCTCTTTGACACTGAAGAAATAGGACGAGAGTCTTCAGGGTCAATGTTCAACTTCAGCTCCAGATTCTCCTTATGCTGAATCTTGCCCTTCAAGAAGTTAACCCAAGCTTTCTCAAACCTATTCTTTTGTGCCTTTGCTTCCAAAAAGTTTACCATTTCTACCCATTCCGAGAACCCAAATTGCATCACACCAGGATTGTCAGTTTTGACTAGTGGCCCTCTAGCATAACTGACTTTAACGTAAAAGTACTTGGTGCCTGGCTTAATTGTTACAAACACACCATTGATTGCCCCACTGTGCTTTCTGGTTGCCATGATCTGGGAATAATAGTTTCTAGCTTCAGATTCATTTGAGATTTTAATAGTCCCAGCTCCAGCAGCCTGCACAACAATCTTGATGTCATCATTTGAGATCTCGCCAGTTGGTTCAACGAAGGTTCTAAGGTCAACATCTCTATGCAGTGGCTTTCTTGGTTGAGGGTTCCTTCTTGGTGGATTCAATACCCTTTTCACAACCTTCTTTACATTTTCAATTCTTTTCAAAATCCCACTGGCCCTGTTCTCTTTTGCCTTCTCCACTGATATATTCAAATTTCTGGCATCATGCTCAGCCTCATCATCAGGATAGTGCCTGTCCAGTTCAATGTCAAGCATTTCTTTCAACATACCCACTATCCTGGCATCATCTTTCACTTTGGCATATTCCTCCTTAGTGATTCCCAAAAGAAGAGCATCACTAATGTCAAGCATTTCTTTCAACATACCCACTATCCTGGCATCATCTTTCACTTTGGCATATTCCTCCTTAGTGATTCCCAAAAGAAGAGCATCACTAATGTCAAGCATTTCTTTCAACATACCCACTATCCTGGCATCATCTTTCACTTTGGCATATTCCTCCTTAGTGATTCCCAAAAGAAGAGCATCACTAATGTCAAGCATTTCTTTAACATACCCACTATCCTGGCATCATCTTTCACTTTGGCATATTCCTCCTTAGTGATTCCCAAAAGAAGAGCATCACTAATGTCAAGCATTTCTTTCAACATACCCACTATCCTGGCATCATCTTTCACTTTGGCATATTCCTCCTTAGTGATTCCCAAAAGAAGAGCATCACTAATGTCAAGCATTTCTTTCAACATACCCACTATCCTGGCATCATCTTTCACTTTGGCATATTCCTCCTTAGTGATTCCCAAAAGAAGAGCATCACTAATGTCAAGCATTTCTTTCAACATACCCACTATCCTGGCATCATCTTTCACTTTGGCATATTCCTCCTTAGTGATTCCCAAAAGAAGAGCATCACTAATGTCAAGCATTTCTTTCAACATACCCACTATCCTGGCATCATCTTTCACTTTGGCATATTCCTCCTTAGTGATTCCCAAAAGAAGAGCATCACTAATGTCAAGCATTTCTTTAACATACCCACTATCCTGGCATCATCTTTCACTTTGGCATATTCCTCCTTAGTGATTCCCAAAAGAAGAGCATCACTAATGTCAAGCATTTCTTTCAACATACCCACTATCCTGGCATCATCTTTCACTTTGGCATATTCCTCCTTAGTGATTCCCAAAAGAAGAGCATCACTAATGTCAAGCATTTCTTTCAACATACCCACTATCCTGGCATCATCTTTCACTTTGGCATATTCCTCCTTAGTGATTCCCAAAAGAAGAGCATCACTAATGTCAAGCATTTCTTTCAACATACCCACTATCCTGGCATCATCTTTCACTTTGGCATATTCCTCCTTAGTGATTCCCAAAAGAAGAGCATCACTAATGTCAAGCATTTCTTTCAACATACCCACTATCCTGGCATCATCTTTCACTTTGGCATATTCCTCCTTAGTGATTCCCAAAAGAAGAGCATCACTAATGTCAAGCATTTCTTTAACATACCCACTATCCTGGCATCATCTTTCACTTTGGCATATTCCTCCTTAGTGATTCCCAAAAGAAGAGCATCACTAATGTCAAGCATTTCTTTCAACATACCCACTATCCTGGCATCATCTTTCACTTTGGCATATTCCTCCTTAGTGATTCCCAAAAGAAGAGCATCACTAATGTCAAGCATTTCTTTCAACATACCCACTATCCTGGCATCATCTTTCACTTTGGCATATTCCTCCTTAGTGATTCCCAAAAGAAGAGCATCACTAATGTCAAGCATTTCTTTCAACATACCCACTATCCTGGCATCATCTTTCACTTTGGCATATTCCTCCTTAGTGATTCCCAAAAGAAGAGCATCACTAATGTCAAGCATTTCTTTCAACATACCCACTATCCTGGCATCATCTTTCACTTTGGCATATTCCTCCTTAGTGATTCCCAAAAGAAGAGCATCACTAATGTCAAGCATTTCTTTAACATACCCACTATCCTGGCATCATCTTTCACTTTGGCATATTCCTCCTTAGTGATTCCCAAAAGAAGAGCATCACTAATGTCAAGCATTTCTTTCAACATACCCACTATCCTGGCATCATCTTTCACTTTGGCATATTCCTCCTTAGTGATTCCCAAAAGAAGAGCATCACTAATGTCAAGCATTTCTTTCAACATACCCACTATCCTGGCATCATCTTTCACTTTGGCATATTCCTCCTTAGTGATTCCCAAAAGAAGAGCATCACTAATGTCAAGCATTTCTTTCAACATACCCACTATCCTGGCATCATCTTTCACTTTGGCATATTCCTCCTTAGTGATTCCCAAAAGAAGAGCATCACTAATGTCAAGCATTTCTTTCAACATACCCACTATCCTGGCATCATCTTTCACTTTGGCATATTCCTCCTTAGTGATTCCCAAAAGAAGAGCATCACTAATGTCAAGCATTTTAATCTTGAACAGATTGGAGATTGAGGTTGTGACTTTGGACTGAGTAAGGTCAAAGGCTTCTTTTAATGAAGAGGCCAGATTGTTGCAGCCAGTGACCAACTCATTCAGCTTCTTCAACACCAAGTCTTCATTTGTTGAAAACTTGTTAATCCCCAGATCAACCACTTTAATATTGGTCAAATGATCCTTGTGGTATCTGGAGAAAGACTTAGTGTTTTTGTCAAGTGTCTTTTGAATATCCTCCACCCTGGTAAGAAGGTTTTGGATATCGGCTTGAACAGACACAAATTGACTGTCCAGTGACGGAGGGGAAGGTGTCACTGGACCAACAACAGTTACTACTAGAGTAACTGGAGGAGGCAAGTTGAGGGAAGCCTCCCCAGTTGACGTCGCAACAGTCGAGGAAGTAATAATAGGAGTGGTAGAAGAAGAAGGGACTTAAGTAACAATGTGTTGTTCATGCTGAGAATGCTCAGGTGTGAACAACGGCGGCGGTGGTGGTGGCATTTCTTGAAGGAGTGAGAATTGCCCAGATGGTGATGGTGCCATACGTCTGTTTCCAGACATATAGTTATATGTGGGAAATGGAATTTCAGTAGGCTCATTTACTTGGGATGGTAAAATTGAAATTGAAGCATCTGGAGGCGAGACTTGAGATGAAAGGTTTTGATCTTGTACAGAAGAATCAAAAATCTCCAAGTCTGATGCAGTACCTTCTGAATCCGAAGACTCAATAAGAATTTCCTCGTCATTAACATTCATGTCCAGATCCATGAATGTAACTGAGGGCTGACCAGATGGGGCAGTCTCCAGATGACCTTCTCCAGTTTCCTGGAAGGTTGCATCTGTTGGAGGATCAATTACCGAGGTAACGTCACCAGGGATAGAGGTCACTAGGGTTGCTTCAGTCATAATTGCTCTATCCACAATCATAACATCATCAGCCGTAGAGTTGGGAACCTCAGTCTCCAGCAGTGACTGGCCAGAGACGTCGTCAGTTCGTGCAATAGAAGTGTCAGAAGATAGGTCGTGGACACTTTGTGCAGACTCAGACTCTATTCTGGGTTGGGGTAGCCCAGTTTCATCTTCACCACCCTCTCCTACAGAAATTGCGAGGGTGGCTGCTTGCGGTTGTCCCATTTGACTTTCTCCAGGTTCCTGTTGGGAGGAAACTAGAGGGCTGGTCTTGGTTTCTACTGTCAGTGGCAAGTGCTGACATAGTTCTAGTGCGACGTGTTCGTGTTGCCTTTGGAACACCTGAAAGACCTGTTGGGAGATCTCCAGGGTAAATGGTAGAGGGGACAGACACGCTGGAGCTGGAGGGGTTAGACTGTTGCCTGGGTTCGGCAATGGTCACAATTCCAGCAGACGAACTGGTGGGTCCCTCATTGTTTTGAGGCCCGCCCAGTTGTCTTTCCGACTCACCTTGGACTGGTGCATCGGTTTTTGCGAATGCCAGCCGCATTCTTTCCGGAATCTCGACCTCTCCAGCTTCAGATACTAGAGAGTCAAGATTCCTCAACAAATCTGGGACAGTGTATAGTGAATTTGTGCTAAAATAAGCTTCACTGCCCAGAATTTGTAGAAAACAGAGAGAGAGATACCTTGAGAAGGGGATACATAGTCCCTTGGTGCCCTTCAGTTTTTGAACTAGGCTTCTGTATAGGATATCAGCAAAATCCACTCTCAATCCATTCCACAAGCAGTATGCCATTTCTGCCTGTGCGGAGTTAATCTGGTCAATTCCACCAGAACTCCAACCCATACTTTCCACAAGGTGGATGAAAAAGTACCTCCATGAAGGTGTAAGGCCCTTCATGGTCATCGCACCTTTTGTTTTCAAAACCCCTTTTTCTAGGCACTCCTTGTGTCCCATATCAAGGAGGACCTGGCAAAAATTTATGTTTGGGGAGATGACAACAGGAGACTCTCCTTATCTCCAGTAATTGAGGTGTAGAGCATCCCTCAATACATCTGCTGATAAGGTACACCGGACTGTTCCACCTTTTAATGTGAATGTGATGGAAGAACAGTCGGAAGAAAGAGAAGCGGTGTACCAAAACTCACACAAGTAGTCGTGAAACATCTTGCGTGGGTTTAAGGAGAAGGAGGGTCCGATTGGAGAATCCCTCAAAAATTTCTGGATTCTCCCAATAAGGGTATCGGACCCTTGGGTTCCTTGTAAACTAGCCATCGGATTATTTGGATTTAGTTTGATGAGCGTAGTATTACCAGGAGCACCAGATGCCTGTTTGACATCTGGTGGGGGAACATATGGGACAGTGAGGAGATTTACATCTCTAGAACGGGATGATTTAGGTGCCATTAAAAGTGAAATTGAAACTTTGGAATTAGGGTTCTTGATTTATGAAGCAGAAAGAGAAAAGAAATGAAGAGTTTGATGATGATTGGAAGTAAATGAAAGAATGTAAAGGGAAGTAAATGTGATCGGAGTAAATAAGGGTATTTATAAGGAATTCATGATCACAATGAAATACCAAAAATTATATTTTATTATCAAAAATCAATTTTGTAGATATTTTTACAAAAGAAATTTGAATTTTGAATCAAAAATATAATTCACCGTGTCAGCATTAAATGCTATGACGGCTTAACTTACCCACGCGCCCACTAATTTTATTTTCCCAATAAAAACTGTTGTCATTTACCAAAATGACTTTAAACACGTCAAATGACGATATCAAGTGGGTTAAAACACTCGAGTACCATCACGTGTCAAAGATGTTGACCAAGTATTTTCCAACGTTATGAAAATCTGGTTGACCACCAGTTTATAGACAAAACCAAACATGTACACTGTAGGATTAGTCCAGTGCAAGTTTACAACTGGAGAGTTCTCCAGTTGCCATTTTCAAACAAAAAGAATTTTGGTAAGAAAAACTGTTTTGAGTCTTTCCCCCTAAAATGATGATCCAGAAATCGATTAGTGCCAGGATAGTATCACAAAGGCGTTCAATAGCCTGGCGAGCAAAGATTATCTGGACCTCCTCAACTGGAGAACTTCATCAGTGTCACTGACGCGTTCATAACAAAAATCTCCAGTTTTAAGGATTTAGCATTCCCAGTTCGCTGATGAGATTCTTAAAGGTTTTCTCATCAAGAGGTTTTGTAAAAACATCAGCGAGCTGTTTGTCAGTGGGGATGAAATGTATTTCAATGTCTCCTTTCATAACATGATCACGAATGAAATGATACCTGATGTCAATATGCTTTGTCTTAGAGTGCATCACTGGGTTGTGAGATATAGCAATTGCACTGGTGTTGTCACAAAAGATTGGGGTCCTTGTATACTTTTGACCATAATCTAGTAACTGGTTCTTGATCCAGAGAATCTGGGCACAGCAACTGGCCGCAGAAATGTACTCTGCCTCACCAGTTGACATAGAGACTGACGTCTGCTTCTTGCTGGTCCAACTTACCAGTTTTCCTCGAAATGACAACCACCAGTTGTTGATTTTCTATCTATCTTACAACCTGCATGATCTGAATCTGAATAACCCATTAGATCTAACCCTGAGCCTTTGGGGTACCAAAGACCAAGGCTAGGACACCCTTTCAGGTATCTGAAGATACGCTTAACAACGTGTAAATGTGATTCTTTAGGGTTAGCCTGAAATCTGGTACATAGACATGTTGCAAACATTATATCTGGTCGACTGGCAGTTAAATACATTAGTGAACCAACCATACCACGATATTCAGTGGTGTTCACTGGTTTGCCAGTTGGGTCAGAGTCCAAATTTAATGGTGCTACAATAGGTGTGTTTTTCGATGGGATAGAATCATATTTGTATTTTCTTAACAAATCTCTGACATATTTTTCTTGGTTTATAAATATTCCATTTTCAGTTTGCTTAATCTGAAGACCTAAGAAAAATGTTAATTCTCCCATTAAACTCATCTCATACTCAGATGACATGATTTTAGAAAACCTTTTACACATTGCATCATCAGTTGAACCAAATATAATGTCATCAACATAAATTTGTACCAATAAGATTTTACCTTTTTCTTTCAAGATAAATAAGGTATTATCTATTGCACCTCTTTGAAAGCCATTTTTAAGAAGATGTTTAGTTAAAGTATCATACCAGGCTCTTGGGGCTTGTCTAAGACCATACAAAGCTTTGTTCAGTCTATAGACCAAGTGAGGATGCTTCTCATTAATGAAGCCTGGAGTCTGCTTAACATACACTTCTTCTTCCAATGTTCCATTAAGGAACGCACTTTTGACATCCATCTGGAAGACTTTAAACTGCAGATGGGCTGCATAAGCCAGAAATATTCTGATGGCTTCAAGTCTTGCAACTGGAGCAAAAGTTTCATCAAAGTCAACGCCTTCTGCTTGACAATAACCCTGGGCAACTAATCTGGCCTTGTTTCTTACAACATTGCCATCTTCATCCATCTTGTTTCGGTAGACCCATCTTGTACCAATGGGTTCTTTCTTTAACCCAGGTGGACAAGGAACAAGTTCCCACACATTATTCCTTTCAAACTGGATGAGCTCTTCTTGCATAGCTTCCACCCAGCTTGGGTCTGCCATAGCCTCGTCAATCTTCTTCGGTTCAATCAGTGATAAGAAGGTGACGTTTAAGCATTGCTCACTACTGGCTCTTCTAGTCTGAACCCCACTACTTGGATCTCCCACAATCTGTTCAATTGGATGTGCTCGAGTCCATTTAGTGTATTGACTAGGCTGGTGTAAAACAATATCAGTGCAAGTCACCTGACGATCTTCTTCAGTTGCAGCAGCTTCTGGAGGAGGATCAGTCCAAACTACTTCTATATCCTCATCAGAGTCAACGAGGTCACGATTTGCATCATGAAATTCTTCAATGAAAGGCATTTCTTGAAGAACTGGAGAAGTTGGAGTTTGAACTGGTGCTGATATTGGAGTGACACGTACATCAGATCCAATCACCAAATTCTGTGGTAAGTTGAAATTGATGGAGGGATAGAATGAAGTGTCACTGGTGGTGCTCTTCTTCTTAACTGGTTCCAATTGAGTGTAACTGGAAACATCTTTTGGTGAAGCAACTGACTGATGAACTTGGTCAGTTTCACCAAAATTTATTGGAACGAATAGAGAAATATCAAGGCTTGGTCTCTTGTTGATTGCTTCAGTTGATTCGTCCAATGTGACATGAATTGTCTCATGAACCTTTTGGAGTCTATAATTATAAACTCTAAAGGCCTTTCGAATATCTGAATAGCCTAAAAATACACCTTCATCAGCTTTTGCATCAAACTTTCCAAGCTGACTGGAATCGTTTAAAATATAAACTGGACAACCAAATACATGGAAGTATCCAATATTTGTTTTACGATTCTTTAGTACTTCATAGGCAGTCTTCTTATGTCTCTTGATGTAGACTGACCGGTTTTGGGTGTGACAAGCAGTTGCAACTGCTTCAGCCCAGAAACTGGTGGGAAGACCTGATTCAGATAGCATGCTTCTGGCCGCTTCTATCAGTGTGCGATTCTTTCTTTCCACAACTCCATTCTGCTCTGGAGAGTGTGCTGATGAGAAGTTTTGAGAGATGCCAGTGTCATTGTGTAACATCCCAAACTTTTCTTTACTAGTTGACTAATGCCGTTAAGTCAATATTATGTGTGTCGTTAAGTTTATTTTAGATTTTATGCATATGTGTAGTTAATGTGTGTTATGTGATAGGCTTGAAAGCCTAAATGTTAATGTAGTATAAATGTGTGTAATATGAAGATTAATGTCCATGTAGTGACATTTAATGAAGGATTAATGATGTATATGGTCATTAAAGTAGTTTGTGACCAATAATGAAGCATTAGGAAGCCTAGGGGCTAGTTTTGACATAGAAGGAAAGTTAAAAACGGGTTTAGGGAGTTAAGGGGTGTCATTAGGTTGTCAATTGCAGAAAACTTATACCCTAAACAAGCCTTAGCCGACCCCTCTTCTTCCCAAACAAGTTCCCTCCCAAGATTCAACCGTTTTGGTGCCGTCTTGATCGTGTGTTGCTTAGATCTTGGATCTTTCTTATCAAATACAGGTAATATAGGTAATTACCGTTTGAAATCTGTTATTTAGAGTCTTATATTAGTTTTAATCCAGGCCATGGGGTTTGGGTTGGGTTATTTGATCAAATCATTAACCGATTTCTTATTAATCAAAGGATTTGATGAATGATGTGTGTGGCATTGGATCAAAGGAACGATCCATGGTTTTGAGTCCTTAATAATGTCTTTAAGAAGGTTAATTTTGAGTCTCCAGGTTGGATCTAAGTAAGAGGATTGTTGGATAATCGTTTAAAGGGTTCAAAGTTGGGGTTTTTGGTCGAATTAAGCTTTGTGCGGCGCATGGGGGTTTTGTGCGGCGCACAAATGCAATTTTTGAAGATTGGGTTTCAGATGGGTGCCCGTTATGCGGCGCACAGAATGGTTGTGCGGCGCACAGATGGTGTTTTGTGGTTTTGTGCGGCGCACAGAACTTCTGTGCGGCGCATGGGTCATTGTTGTGAAGTTTCTGTTTGAATATGGTGTGAGTTATGCGGCGCATGTTTGGTTTGTGCGGCGCATGGGTGAGTTATGCGGCGCATGTTTGGTTTGTGCGGCGCATAAGTGTCGACTTCGTGTGTCATGCGGCGCACATAAGTCTTGTGCGGCGCACAAATGCAATTTTTGAAGATTGGGTTTCAGATGGGTGCCCGTTATGCGGCGCACACAATGGCTGTGCGGCGCACAGATGGTGTTTTGTGGTTTTGTGCGGCGCACAGAACTTCTGTGCGGCGCATGGGTCATTGTTGTGAAGTTTCTGTTTGAATATGGTGTGAGTTATGCGGCGCATGTTTGGTTTGTGCGGCGCATAAGAACTTCTGTGCGGCGCATGTTGTGCGGCGCACAGAATGGTCTGTGCGGCGCACAGATGGGTGCGTTTTGTGCGGCGCACAGAACTTCTGTGCGGCGCATGGTGTTTTGTGGTTTTGTGCGGCGCACAGAACTTCTGTGCGGCGCATGGGTCATTTTGTAGCATGGGCCCGTTATGCGGCGCACACAATGGCTGTGCGGCGCACAGATGGTGTTTTGTGGTTTTGTGCGGCGCACAGAACTTCTGTGCGGCGCATGGGTCATTGTTGTGAAGTTTCTGTTTGAATATGGTGTGAGTTATGCGGCGCATGTTTGGTTTGTGCGGCGCATAAGTGTCGTTGTGCGGCGCACAGAATTCTGTGCGGCGCATGGTGTTTTGTGCGGCGCATGGGGGTTTTGTGCGGCGCACAGAACTTTGTGGGTTTCAGATGGGTGCTCGTTATGCGGCGCACAGAATGGCTGTGCGGCGCACAGATGGTGTTTTGTGGTTTTGTGCGGCGCACAGAACTTCTGTGCGGCGCATGGGTCATTGTTGTGAAGTTTCTGTTTGAATATGGTGTGAGTTATGCGGCGCATGTTTGGTTTGTGCGGCGCATGTGTCGTTTTGTGCGGCGCACAGAATCTGTGCGGCGCACAGATGGTGTTTTGTGCTTTGTGCGGCGCACAGAACTTCTGTGCGGCGCATGGGGGTTTTGTGGCTTTGTGCGGCGCACAGAACTTCTGTGCGGCGCATGGGGGTCATTTTATGCGGCGAATTAAGCTTTGTGCGGCGCATGGGGGTTTTGTGCGGCGCACAAATGCAATTTTTGAAGATTGGGTTTCAGATGGGTGCTCGTTATGCGGCGCACAGAATGTGTGCGGCGCATGGGTGCGTTTTATGCGGCGCACACAATGGCTGTGCGGCGCACAGATGGTGTTTTGTGGTTTTGTGCGGCGCACAGAACTTCTGTGCGGCGCATGGGTCATTGTTGTGAAGTTTCTGTTTGAATATGGTGTGAGTTATGCGGCGCAGTTTGTGCGGCGCACAGATGGTGTTTTGTGGTTTTGTGCGGCGCACAGAACTTCTGTGCGGCGCATGGGTCATTGTTGTGAAGTTTCTGTTTGAATATGGGTGAGTTATGCGGCGCATGTTTGGTTTGTGCGGCGCATGGTGTTTTGTGGTTTTGTGCGGCGCACAGAACTTCTGTGCGGCGCATGGGTCATTGTTGTGAAGTTTCTGTTTGAATATGGTGTGAGTTATGCGGCGCATGTTTGGTTTGTGCGGCGCATAGTCGTTTTGTGCGGCGCACAGAATGGCTGTGCGGCGCACAGATGGTGTTTTGTGGTGGTTTTGTGCGGCGCACAGAACTTCTGTGCGGCGCATGGGTCATTCTTTTGTCATGCTGAGGGTTCAACAAGCAAAGGTTTCTTACTTATAACTTCCTTAACGGTAACTTATGATATATGTGGGTATCTCGGGTTACACGGGAGGTATTATGGGTTATGTAGTTGACCATGAGACCTGAAATGCAGTCCCTAATGTAGTGAAATGAAGTATTGCTTAATGTAGTGTATTGTTATGCAGTTTATGTAGTATTACGAAGTATCTCATTATGCATGAAATGTAGAAATGAAGTTGATGTGTGATATATGCATGCTTACATGGCTTGTACACCTAGCTCACTAGACTTATTAGGTTGCCATGTCACTTGTACGTTTAAGGATCCAAACGTAATGAAGATAAAGTGTGTGAATGTCTAGGAATGTGTGTTACCTAGACTATATATGTGTGACGGTTTAGGAATGTGTGTTACCTAAACCATATGTGTGAAACCGAGCTACTAAAAATAATGCAGGGAAAGTGTTAAGCTTAACCCGTACTTGTCTTAGCCGGACGAGTGCGCTAACGTAGTTGTTGCTTGGGTGGCTCCTTGCAACATGGTCTTTATAATGCAGGGCGAGTAATACGAGGGGTTTGACCAACCTCCACATACGGATTACTCTTGGATTGGCTTGCCATTCCTTAACGACGAAGTATGACTAGCCTTTTGGTGAAGCATCTAGTCGGGTGTGACTTAGGTTACACTTATATGCAGTTAACGAAGATACGTGTGATAATGTGTGAATAAAATGAAGGATAGGCACATTTAGGGGATTCACCCTAATTGATATGAAGTTGATATGAAGTTATGTGTGAATGTGTGATGTGTGTTGTGCCTAAATAAACTTGTCTAAATATGAAGATTGTTTTAATTGGACAAATGTTTTAATAACATAGTGCTATCTTACTTAGCTAATTCGTTAGCTAACACTTGTTTCTTAAATGTGGTTGTTCCCTCAGGTTTAGCTTGAAGGACTAGTTGATGCAGGAAGAGTGAGAGTTGGGTAGATGCATGCAGGAGAACTTAGCTACCCATAGACGATTGTCTCTTTAGACATTTATTTACATTTCGTACTTGATGTCGAATTTATGTAGTATTGTTGAACGGTTGTTTTGTGTTGGGCAACCGTTGGGTTTTTATTTTAAACTATTCGATTGTATTGCATGTAACACCAATAAATGCAGAAACCGAACAATCGGTTTTGATCAAAAAAAAAAAAAAAAAAAAAAAAAAAAAAAAAAAAAAAAAAAAAAAAAAAAAAAAAAAAAAAAAAAAAAAAAAAAAAAAAAAAAAAAAAAAAAAAAAAAAAAAAAAAAAAAAAAAAAAAAAAAAAAAAAAAAAAAAAAAAAAAAAAAAAAAAAAAAAAAAAAAAAAAAAAAAAAAAAAAAAAAAAAAAAAAAAAAAAAAAAAAAAAAAAAAAAAAAAAAAAAAAAAAAAAAAAAAAAAAAAAAAAAAAAAAAAAAAAAAAAAAAAAAAAAAAAAAAAAAAAAAAAAAAAAAAAAAAAAAAAAAAAAAAAAAAAAAAAAAAAAAAAAAAAAAAAAAAAAAAAAAAAAAAAAAAAAAAAAAAAAAAAAAAAAAAAAAAAAAAAAAAAAAAAAAAAAAAAAAAAAAAAAAAAAAAAAAAAAAAAAAAAAAAAAAAAAAAAAAAAAAAAAAAAAAAAAAAAAAAAAAAAAAAAAAAAAAAAAAAAAAAAAAAAAAAAAAAAAAAAAAAAAAAAAAAAAAAAAAAAAAAAAAAAAAAAAAAAAAAAAAAAAAAAAAAAAAAAAAAAAAAAAAAAAAAAAAAAAAAAAAAAAAAAAAAAAAAAAAAAAAAAAAAAAAAAAAAAAAAAAAAAAAAAAAAAAAAAAAAAAAAAAAAAAAAAAAAAAAAAAAAAAAAAAAAAAAAAAAAAAAAAAAAAAAAAAAAAAAAAAAAAAAAAAAAAAAAAAAAAAAAAAAAAAAAAAAAAAAAAAAAAAAAAAAAAAAAAAAAAAAAAAAAAAAAAAAAAAAAAAAAAAAAAAAAAAAAAAAAAAAGAGGAGAACTTAGTTACCCATAGACGATTGTCTCTTTAGACATTTATTTACATTTCGTACTTGATGTCGAATTTATGTAGTATTGTTGAACGGTTGTTTTGTGTTGGGCAACCGTTGGGTTTTTATTTTAAACTATTCGATTGTATTGCATGTAACACCAATAAATGCAGAAACCGAACAGTTTTTATCGGTTTTGAACTTTTAAAGTTTTCTTCCGCATCTTTTAACACCGTTAGGTGAAAGTTTTTGAAAACCCATATTTTTAAATGTCGGGTGTTACACATTGCAAAATGTTTCAAGTACCTTATTTTGAAATTCAGTACCATTATCACTTCGCAACTGACAGACTTTTCGAGTATACTTGAGTTCAATTCTTTTGATGAGAGAGATGATTTCAGCAGGTGCATCACTTTTAGATCTGAGGAATACCACCCAACAATATCTGGTTAATTCATCGACCACAACTAGAGTGTACTTCTTTCCAGCTCTAGTTTGAACATTCACTGGACTAAAGAGATCAATATGAAGCATGTGAAGAGGTTCAGTGATGCTAAAGTTTTGCCTAGTCTTGAAACTGACCCTTTTCTGCTTGCCCATCTCACACCCTGGACATGGCTTTTCTTTATTGAAAGAAATCTGAGGTATCCCATCAACCAATTGTTTGCGAGACAACTTGTTAATATTTTTGAAAGAGTAAATTACAATTTTGGTCCCTGTCGTGGGTCAAAAATTACCGTTTTCGTCCTTACCTTTCACAAATTACCGTTTTGGTCCAAATAAGTTTGTTCCGTCAACGGTTTTAGTCCAAATTTCAAATTGACGTTAAACTACCTATCACATGACTTGCACATGATGGGTATTTTAGTCTTTTAAATACCAAAGGACCAAAAACGTAATTATCTCTAAACCATACCTACAATTTTTTCTTTTTTATCTTAATAATTGAATTATTTCTTTTTGTATACATCTATATCAGTATACATATCTCTCTCATATCAAATTTTGATAAGGAAAAAATAACCACATCCAAATCTAATCTAATTTAATTTATTTAATAATCTAATATATTTGTACATCTATATCTATTTGTCAAACAATAATAGATCCCATTTCTGTATCTCTTTTACCTCTTTTCAAACATTTATATCCACAACCACCACCACCTCCATTCCCCTGTCACAATTCCGGCCACTACCGCCATCACCATTTCCGGCCACTGCCACCATCCAAATCCGCTTTAGATCCATCTTTCGGCCACTGCTGATCCACCCGATCTCATCTTCTTCTTCTACTAGATATTTGAAGAATGTTACCGATTGGGCACGGCGGTGGAGTCTCGCATCAACCATATATCTCCACCACCACTTGAAATCTCGGCTACCACCATAGCTATGGCTTCTCTTTTTGATTGAATCCCGATCTATCATCCATTCACCATCACCGACCTACGACCACTCCTAGCCACAACTACTCCCTGTCACTATCACAATCGGGCAACCAAGGAATTGATTAGCATCTACCGATAGAGCAAGAAGTTTGATGATGATGATGAAGGTTTTTTTGTATAGATATATTTGTGGAAGCTCGCCTGGAAAATATACGAGCACCACACAACACGCTTTAGAAAGTGAATGTTCCTGTTGGTCCTTGATTGGATTTTTCTTAGAATGGATCCAAAACTATAAGGACGTATATATGTCATATGTGTATATATATATATAAGTCAACTAACTCCTTAGAATAGATTTCTTTTACAGTTTTTTATTTTAGATTTAAGATAAGTTGAATATTAAAATGAAAGGTGTTAGATGAGGAAGAAATGTTGGATGATTGTTGTTGATGATCAGTAAAAGGAATTTTTTTTATATAGATATATACGTGTGTGATTTTTTTGAGAAGAATCTGATGAGATTTTGACTTTGAGGTGTAGCAAATGGGATGAATTTATTGTTAAAGAAGAAGATCTGGATTAAGATCTTTGATGATGAGGATATAGATACATAAATGTTTAAAAAAATGTATTAATATTAATAATCAAACTAATTTGAGTTATTTACACTTTTGGTCCTTATACAAAGAAAAAGACTAAAATACCCATCATAAGCAGGTCATGTGATCTCATATTTAACGCCCGTTTGAGAATTGGACCAAAAGCGTTGACAGAGCAAACTTATTTGGACCAAAACGAAATTTTGAAAGGTAAGGACGAAAACGGTAATTTATGAAAGGTAAGGACGAAAACGGTAATTTTTGACCCACGACAGGGACCAAAACTGTAATTTACTCTTTTTGAAATTAAGATGGGATAATCTTTTATGCCACAGCCAGTTGGTGTCCTCATCAGCCTTGGTATAGAAGCACTGCTCTTTTAGAGCTGGTTCCATATCCATGATGTACACATTTCCTTTTCTTGGTGCAACCATCACCACTTTCCAATCCTTGTTAAATATGGTGCCTTGAGCAATATCGAACAAAACTCTGTAGCCATCATCACAAAGTTGGCTGACACTGATCAGGTTGTATTTCAAACCATTCACAAATGCAACTCTTTTGAATTCGACATGTCCGTTATTGAGCACACCATATCCTTCAGTCTTTCCACTTTGATCATTACCAAACGTCACTGCCGGTCCATCTTGGACAGTGAACTCTTCAAGCAGGGGCTTACATCCGGTCATAGTCCGGCCAGCTGCGCTGTCCAGATACCAGATGTTCTTCTTTCGATCGCCCTGCACACCCACAAAAATCATCAGTTATTTTTGTGAACCCATCTTTTCTTGATGGGTTCACTGGACTTCTCTACAGAAGTCTCAGTTGATTGTTGTGGTGGTAAACTGAAGACTACATCTGGATCTTTTTCACCATATCCAGGTGCAGGAGTAAAAACGATTGGTATTTGATACCTGCTTCCCTTTTTCTTATCAGATTTAGTTCCAGATGGAACATTCTTTTGTTTTGGTTTTGAAGGGGGTTTAATATTTTGTTTTTCAACTGGAGGTAATGAACCTCCTTCCAGATTTTTAATCCGGGCAGTACAACTCTAAACGTGTCTAGACAAAAGTTGGAGTTGACTTTCCAGTTTTGACAAAATATTATTTTCATCAGGCTGCTGAACCTTGGACCTTGGTTCAGCTGGAGTTTTAGTCTTTTGGGTCTTGGGCTCCTTAGACTTCTGAGGTAAAGTCTTGTTACCAGTGGCCTTTTTAACTGGAGCACTAGCCTGTTTGGCTCCAGGTTTAACCTCAGTGGGGGTGGTCTCAATGGGTTCAGTTTCGACAGCCTCAGGTTGATCATAAAGAGTTTCAACCCTGAGAGCTGGAGGCAATGCATGAAGATCTGGTATGAGAGCTGCCATTTCAAGATCTCCAGACTTCCATGCATTTTTCTGGGCATCAATTGTTCTAGAAAATGCATCATAATTCTTTCCAGATGCTTTTACCCATGATTTGATAATCAATTGTTCTTTTTCAAGATCAGAAACTAATTTTTGATTTTCAAATTCTAAAGCCTCAATTTTCAAAACTGACTCCTTGAGAGCCAACTGGACACTTTGTAAATCATTTAGTTGTGGTTTAACATTGTTCAGTTCAATTAAGATAGTATCCAGATATCTTTCACTATCTGCTCTAACAGTTTCCACAAAAGCCAAATCACCACTTAATGATTCAGCAAGGTCCAGTTTCAGTTCTGGGTCAACCTGGTTGTCATAATCATACCTTTTTCAAAATGATGTCCACCCATCTTCCAGTGATGACATCTTCCTTTGCCACATGCTGCTGTTGATCTTCCAAGGCCATGAAACACATGTCCCTTTCCTCTTCATAATCAACTGATGAGTCATCAGAGTATTCCCATTTTCTCTCAGTTTGTGCCATCAAGCACTGATCCTTTTCTTTTTCCATGGACAGGAGGGCAATCTGGGCCTTAAGCTTCTTATATTTAGCTTTGTAGCTATCATCAGGCCGATTGAAATTTGGGACAGAGGGACCAGTTTGGTTGTTCATCTGACTAGATCTGCATTCCTTCATAAAATGACCTTTCTTACCGCATTTATAGCAGGTAAGATTGGTTTTATCCAGAGAGCTGGAGCTGGAAGCATTGTTTGGGCCATTAAATCTTTTGCATTTATGCTTAAACCTATTAAAGGTTAAACCTATTAAAGGTTTTAGCAATCATGGCTACCAGATCATCATCGTCAGTTTCATCACAACCATCACTAATTTCAGTGGTTAGGCCAGAGTTCAAGAAACTGTTTAACATCTCCTTCATTGAGTGTGCCTGGACACTCTCTGCAGACATTAAAGCAGCACAAGGTCGCTAAGTTACACTAGCAACCTTGGGACTCTGGGCATGGTTCATGGCATCCTGCTCAGCCACCAGTCTCGCTGCATTATTATCTTCAGTGAATCTGAAGGCTCCATAGAGCGATGCAAGAGTGTGACTGTGCAGGATTTTACCTTGTCTTAAGACAAGAACCATATTTTCCCATTTGGAAGGAAGAATATCACAAAACTTCTCAAGAAGAATATCCTTATCCTTCTCTAAACCCAAGCCTCTCAACTGATTAATGAGGCTAGAAAACCTGGTGTAAGTACCAGTTAGACTTTCATTGGGTAGAGCAAAGAATGATTCATACTTCTTGTTCAAGGCAACCTTTCTGGTGACAATGGTGTCATCACCTCCTTCAAACTGAATGACTAATTCATCCCACATTGACTTGGCACTGGGGAACAACACAAGTGTTGGAATTAAGTCTTCAGGAACAGCTCCAAGGATCATGTTCTTGAGTCTGGTGTCCAGATCTACAAGTCTACGATCCTCATCAGACCAGTGGTCTTCGAGCTTTTCTCTGGAACCTCTTCTTCCAGTTGGATCAAGAAGAGGACTTACCCCAAGAGACATGGGTATATACGGTCCATCCTTAAGGATTTTCAGCATATATCTCTCTATCCCACCAAAATGCAAGAGCATTCTGGCCTTCCATGTACCGAAGGTCTCACTGTTTCCATCGAATTTGGGAACAGGAGTGTTGGAATAATGTACATGGACATGGTTAGGGGCAGTAGGAGGAGGAGGGTTTGTATTAACATTTTGAAGAGGTGGAGTATTAACATTTAAAGGGTTTTCATCTTGACCAGAACCATTCCCACCTTCAGTAGTAGTCATCTAAGCAGATCTAGGCAAGTATTTTAGCCTTCTGCTCTGATACCACTTGTAAGTCCCAACTCAATAGATGGTACTACCTGAAGACACCTCTATGTCGATGATGGGATTACTTTGCAATATAAGCACTGAACTGGAGACGACCAGTTGCAGTGAGCATATACCAAGTTCGGATAGATTACTTATTTAAGTGACAATAAGTAAGAACAATGCAATAATGTAAAATACTTGTAAAGTAAATTGGTGAGACAATATGTAATTTTCAAGTGTAATTTATTTATTAACTTTAAATAAATTACAAGGTTGTCGCGGAACCAAGATAATACAAAGTATGTAAATATCCTAACAACCTATGAACTACAATTGATCTACACCTAGAAATTCTCTAAACAATCGAAACACTTAAAGTTGTGAAATGTTCCTTTTAGCGATTGAGAGAATATTGCACAAGTTCACCAAGAATATTGCAGGTTTGCAAAGTATGTGTGTTATTATTCTTGTTGTGCAATGACTTGTATTCAACTTTGGCCGTACAAATATGGTTGAGAACATTTAAGGAATATCATTTAATTCCTTAAAATGCTGTGTAAAGTTGCAGTATAAAGCAACTTTACTCAACCAGCTTTATGTACCTTTTTGTACTTTAAACATAGATAAATCCTTTTATCCGTGTAATAGCACATAAAGCATAAAAGTCTTTTCCTCGTAATCAGTGTAAAGCTTTGTAAGAGCTTTCCACTGATGGTCCCAGTTTGTAACTGAGCAGAATGTCAACTGGGCTACGCTGCCATTGTCATTCTCTATCTTTCACTTGTTGTCTTCGACTTCAACTGGAATGATTCTTCAACTGGTCAGTTCTCAACTGGAGGAAGTCTTCGGTTGCGTTAACTGTACGATGCAACTGGACTTCAATATATTTCTGGACAAATCTTCTTGGTTTCCAGGTGCAACTGGAGACTGGCCGGTTTCAACAAAATTGATCCTAACACTAAAGATTTAGTGATCTTAATGATTTGCATATATGTGTTTTAGAAAGTAAATGCTATGTACGGTGGGAATATATTTATTTAAGTTAGGGGGTTGGGAGTTTCACTAGCTTGAAAGATAAACAACCATCAATTTAGATAAGTTGGGGTAGAGTGTTACCCTACGTCCATACCTTAAAAATAAGGGATGGGTTCGAGTCCCACTCCTTGTTTTGTAATTTAAATAGAGATGATAAATTTACGTGTCAAAAACTTGATGAACTCAAACTATCCCTTTTCCTTTTCATTAGTTTAAATATCTCTACCAAATATAAGACTCTTAACGAAAATATTTATAACATACATCTTTCAACTATTAAAATATATACATTATTGCCGTTCAAAAATAAAATAAAAAATAAATACATTATATACATTCTAATTAGTAACTTAGGCTCCCCTCACAAAGGTCACTATTCATTTGCTGACATCATCCCGACGTCAGCAATTTTGTCTTTTTTTTTTTTTAATTTTATTTAGAGTTTCTTATTTTTACCATTATAACTTTTGTTTTTTTAACTTTAGTCTAACTTTTTTTATACAAGTATACTTTACTTTAACTTATTTTTACCATTTAACTTTTGAGTTTTTTAACTTTAGTCTAACTTTTGTATTCAAACTTAAGTGTAGTTTTTTTACCATCAAACTCTTGGTTTTGACCACCTATTTTTTTAGTTTCTACCCCTTATAGTAAACTTTTAGTTTCCAAACTTTTAGGTAATGTTGTATGTATATATGTTTGCATGACGCAACGTCGATCCCGGGCAACGCCCGGGGTCAAAATTAAGGTTTCTAAAAAGTAGTATATATTAATATATTGGTGTATTTCTAATGAGTTTGACATGTCGGAATATAATAATAAATAATCAAAACTTATAATTTGGTATCTAAACGCGAAATCAACTTCTATAATCTCATTTTTTTTGCTAATATGTCAAAACCCGCAGCAAAGCGCGGGTAAAAAAACTAGTTATCCCCTATACATCAAAAACTTTTACATTACTAATCAAACCGCTGCCATTGGCGCTACCACCACCTGACCGTCGCCACCACGCCGCATCGTCCGTGCACATGTCCAAAGGTTTCAAATATGGGTCGAGCTCGAATGTGTAACTCTCAGTATAAGGCTTGAGCTTGACTCGTTATGGTAAAAATGACTCGTGTTTGGCTCGAAAAGCTGAAAAATATATATTAGATAAAATTAGATGGAAATTTGATATAAAATGATTTGATATAAATGGAAACTTCCATATAGTTGAAGTTTGTGTAAAATATAAAAAAAATATACGGAAGATATGGATGAAACCATACCTTTTTAATTTTGGGATGTGAAAAATTTAACAAAGCCTATTTAGATCGGATGGCTTAATTTACTTGTATCTATTTCAAGGGTGTGGGTTCGATTCCTAGATTGTGTTTATGTTTATTTTTAATTAATAGGGATTATATAATATGTATAGGCGGCAGCACAGCACTTTGAGAGAAAGAGGTATGTCACATCATCGCTTGGAGATAGAGAATTATATATAGAGATAAAATTTGCAAAATAAATATGAGGTTTTTGCTTTTAAATATGTATGACAAAAATATGTTTTAAATGTTAGAATTTTATTTTTAAGTATAACAGTAAAAAGGAAAATGTTAGATTTGGTATTGTTATATGGAAAAGAGAATAAATAGAAACAAAATTCCCGAACCCAAAAATAAATAGTAGAATATTTAAGTCAAAGATATTACAAATCCGATAACGTCTCATATATTTTCATTAAAAAAACTTTTTATTTAGATTTCATTAAATAAAAAATATCTTCATAGAATCTTTTATTTAGATATACTCAAACCAATTTTTATTTTTTTTAAATTCATTTTTTTGGGAAAGCTATTTGTTACTAAATCTTTTTAAGGAGTAATCTATACTCCTTTATAAAAATAATAACACCCTCTCTCCTAAATGTTGAAAGTTACACATGACGAAATTACACTTATACCCTTCTTATTATCTACCCCTTGAACACACACAACTCACCCTTTGTTAGTATATGTATAGCATTGCGATTTAAACATGTTCCATTCAGGAGAAAAATAGGTGTACATCGGATGATTTTGTGTTGTCAATTGTATCCGCCGCAACGCGCGGGTACCATGCTAGTTTATTTTTATTTACACTCATACCTACTACTATATTAGAAATACCGAGTGGGCTGAAGCTTTTGCGTGAGAAAGATTTATCGATCTCAAGATAGTAAGAATGCAATCTTTTATAAATACTTTTTTATGTTTATTTGTTGTTTCCTTTGAATTATTTGAGGTGACTATGATAAAGGTTATGCGATCAAATTAAACCCCAAGATTCATGGGAATGCATTCTTTTATATATAATTGAAGAGATATTCCTTAATCCCAAAGGTAACCAACCCTACTTGGCTATAATTGCATGTAGTTAATCACAGTTTTGCTTCTTATATCATCATGTTTTGTTTTTAAAATCTTACAGTGTATGCTGGCTTCATATTCTACATAAATTTTTTTGTCTCATATCTCCAAGTATTCATCATATTCAATTTTCCTGCATTTTGCATTTTTTTTTTTTTTTGGTAGGATAGAGGATGGAAAAGACACTATTATCATCACAATATTTGTGCTTCATGTGTACTAAATATCATGTATCAAATAACACTACTTGATTCAACAACCTCATAAGAAATCAAAGCTTCTTCATAATGTTTGCTATGTATTGATTCGGGACTTGATTGGGAATCTATTTTATTTAGATTTCATTAAATAAAAAATATCTTCATAGAATCTTTTATTTAGATATACTCAAACCAATTTTTATTTTTTTTAAATTCATTTTTTTGGGAAAGCTATTTGTTACTAAATCTTTTTAAGGAGTAATCTATACTCCTTTATAAAAATAATAACACCCTCTCTCCTAAATGTTGAAAGTTACACATGACGAAATTACACTTATACCCTTCTTATTATCTACCCCTTGAACACACACAACTCACCCTTTGTTAGTATATGTATAGCATTGCGATTTAAACATGTTCCATTCAGGAGAAAAATAGGTGTACATCGGATGATTTTGTGTTGTCAATTGTATCCGCCGCAACGCGCGGGTACCATGCTAGTTTATTTTTATTTACACTCATACCTACTACTATATTAGAAATACCGAGTGGGCTGAAGCTTTTGCGTGAGAAAGATTTATCGATCTCAAGATAGTAAGAATGCAATCTTTTATAAATACTTTTTTATGTTTATTTGTTGTTTCCTTTGAATTATTTGAGGTGACTATGATAAAGGTTATGCGATCAAATTAAACCCCAAGATTCATGGGAATGCATTCTTTTATATATAATTGAAGAGATATTCCTTAATCCCAAAGGTAACCAACCCTACTTGGCTATAATTGCATGTAGTTAATCACAGTTTTGCTTCTTATATCATCATGTTTTGTTTTTAAAATCTTACAGTGTATGCTGGCTTCATATTCTACATAAATTTTTTTGTCTCATATCTCCAAGTATTCATCATATTCAATTTTCCTGCATTTTGCATTTTTTTTTTTTTTTGGTAGGATAGAGGATGGAAAAGACACTATTATCATCACAATATTTGTGCTTCATGTGTACTAAATATCATGTATCAAATAACACTACTTGATTCAACAACCTCATAAGAAATCAAAGCTTCTTCATAATGTTTGCTATGTATTGATTCGGGACTTGATTGGGAATCTATTTTATTGTATCTCTAAACATTGGCAATTTCATTTAAAAAATATTTCATTAGATTAAATTTGCTTCAGTTTTATACTTTGTGTATTTTTATTTTGTGTATATCTTGGACATCGAATCTTCATGGACGTTATACAAAAGTTTGAAAATTGATATATAACTTGTTTGATGACTAAAGCATATGCTAAGAATATATAACAAAAATAAATGGTCTGTTATGTATACAAATATATATGATGTAGTGACTATTTTTGTGACAACTCGTAATTAATTAACTTCGGGTTAGTCCTAATCTCATTAGACAGTCATTTGACGTGGAACTTATTAGACTTTTGGACTTTTGACTTAGTCAAATTAGACGTATCTTGATGACGTAGACTATTAGCTATCTAGACGAATGCCGAGTCTTTAAAAATAACTTTAAATTAATATTTAAAGGTTATGTCTTGAACAAAATAATTAGACTATCTAGACTTAATATTATAAAGTTCACTTTGACGAAACTTTATTGACTTGTCTTAATTAAAATGACACGAGGGAAAATACCTTTACTTTACATTTTAACAAATTAGTCAAACGGTATTTTAATCGTAAGTATTTTACCAAAGTAGGGGTAAGGTATATATCTAATATTTGGCCACATGGGCCGAATTGGAATTGAAAGGCAGGGAGGGAAACACCAAACACCCCCATCACCCTTTTCTTTTCTTTGCCTGACAACCACACACACACACACAGAACACACACATATCACCAACACTCTCAAAAATCAAACTCTCTCAATCTCATAGCATAATCAAATCTGATTTTGGGAAAAAGAAGAAATCATTTAACAAGCATTCAAGGCATCATCATCATCTTAATCTTCACCATCTTCATCAAATTCTTCAAGAACACAAATTTTGGTAAGTTAACTTTTTATTCAATCTTTTGGATTTGATTTAAATTCAATTAAGGGTTTGTTTTCAGTTTTGATTATGGAATTGGAAGCCTTTAAACTTGTTATGAAATTAGGGTTTTGATGATAAATGGATATTTTGGCTTAGAATTAGCTTTTGATGTCAAAATGGTTGTAAATGCAAATGGTAGGCGAAATGGTATTGTTTCCAGATTTTGAACATGTTTGTAAGTGTTGAAATTGATAGGATTTGAGTAAAAATGGTTTTGGTTCGAAATTTCTGCACCTGGACTGCAGGTGCTGAAGCAGTTTTGAGGCCACTGCGGCGCAGTGGCATGGGCTTAGCCCACTGCGGCGCAGTGCCATTGTACTGGTCCCTGGTTCGATTTAGCCCACTGCGGCGCAGTGAGCAAGGTTCTGGCTCACTGCGGCGCAGTGGATACCTTCTGGGAAAATTTTTGCGCGTAAATTTTTAAACGTTAATAACTTGTGAATCCGTAAGTCCAAATAATTTTATTTACTTTAGTTGATAAAAATGAAAGTTTGAAACACGTTCTCGGTAAAGGCATTCTAGGATTGATAGCTAAGTAGTGGTACGTAGGATACTTGTCGTCGTGAGATTTGATCCTCACCATTCGTGCTCATATCCTAGGTTTTGGATAGACGTGGAGACTAGACTGCTCTTATTCTCGGACTACTCATACTTTAGCTCGTAGACTGCTAAGGTGAGTTTATGGCGCCCTTTTTCCTTTACTTTGGGCCTGAAAAGCATGTACTGTATACACGACTACTTTATAAATGATTTGTCTTTGTCTATGCCATGAGATTTGGTAAATTAAATCATTTGTCTTATGTCTTGCCATGTTGACGGCTGTCTGAAAATGTGTATACCTGTCTTATGAAATATTGAACTAAATGACTTTGACTTGCCATGTTGTCGGCTGACTGAACTATTCTTTGTGTTTGACAAACTAAAATGATCCCCCCTTCACGTAGTTATCACCATTATGAAATTCTAATGGTTGTCTTGTCAGATTTTGTTCCTGACTGTCTTTGTCTGGTCCGCACCCCATTATAGACGGGAGACCTGTGCGAGGTAGTCTGGTCCGCACCCCATTATAGACGGGAGACCTGTGCGAGGGAAATTGTCTTATTGTCGGACGTTGGTCTGGACTGTCTTGTCTTAAATAACTACATTAAACGACGATTGATCTTTTAGTCAAACACACTGTAAACTCACCAACTATTTCGATAGTTGATCCTCTCAAATTTCATGCTTTTCAGGTGACCATCAGTAAGTCTTGGAATCGTCTTTGGCATTATAGGGCCAATCTTTTGACTTTGGACGTACAATTAGCATCAGACATTGAGGACTTTCATGTTTTTGGCTTTAATTGTATTTGGCTGTCCAATTTATCGAACTTGTATTAAGTGGGCCCATTTCCAACTGGGGATATTTTATATCCGAGTTTTGGGGTTCACGTCTGAACGATTATGCTTGTAATAAACTCGTTTTTGGACCAATGGATGTAATCTCTACTTACCTTCTGATTAGTATGCAATTTCTTTGTTAACCCTGTATTTTCGCTACAACGGGGTGTGACAAAAATTGGTATCAGAGACAAGGTTATAGTGAATACAGAGCTATTCCTCGTGAATAACTCAATCTATAGCCATGATCGCTTCATATAGGAAATCTAAGTCTTTAAGGTTTAGGATACTTATCTCGAGAGTTATATTATTTGTCTATAATTAGACCTAACCTGATCAACTACGTCCCGATTATGTAAAATAATATAAGGCTCGAAATAAATATCTTAGATTTTGTATATACGTTATAGTTTGAGCTATATTCACAACATACTGTAGATGTGGTGGGAAGGCTGCGGGTGACCCTATATATAAACATTGAAGGTATGTTAGGAATAGAAACTCAAATCGTATGTGTGTGCATAAGGTTTATATACGTGATAGTTTGGATTATATTAACAGCATATTTAAAATGTGGTGGGAAGGCTGCGGGTGACCCTATATATAAGCATTTCAAATATGTTGGTAATAGAAACCCAAACCAAATGTGTGTAATCTAGACAAAGATTTCTTTAAAACTCAAATTGCGTACTGTATCATCCATTTGAGACGTACTGCCTTATCCATTTGACTTATATGGATTCTTTGACTATCTTTTTAGACTAGTCATGTCGGATGGAGTTAGCTCAAATGCTGTTGTACCTTGTACACCTCCAGTTCCTGTCATAGCAAACTCCATTCCTTGTGTTCCTGACTCTTATGAAGAGGAACCAATGGAGGAATCGGGCAATGAATCACGCCCTATCAATCTAGTGTCATCTTCCAGTGAATCTGGAGGTGAACATGTGTCTATCCATGTTCAATCATCTGTGACACCGGTATCTCCATATCAGAGGAGGACTATCGAGGGAGCTCATTTGCCTTATGCTCCTAGAGACCCTTATGCTCCTGGTCCTTCTGCACCAGTTCAGGGCAACAGTGGACTTGGTCTTTCATTCTTTCAGGGAGATCCGTATGCGGCGGGTCCCTCCAGAGTGCCTGTCTACAATCCAAGTGCTGTTATGCCAGTTGCATCTGCAGCTGATAGGTCGGAATATTATCGCCGACAATTGTCAAGAATGAACAATTCCCTCATCTGTACAAGGGAGAAAATAGAGAATCAAGCTCAGGCGTTGACTGGAGCTTATCATCAGGCGGCGGAGGCGTTGACTGTTGCTAGAGAGGGGAAGGAAACTATTGGGAGGTTGATCTGGATACTGTCTGTTGTGGTGGTTTTGGTGGTGGCTTTGCTGGTCGTTGTTATTTGCAAGATGTAATTTTGTAATAAGTCTTTCTATATTGTAAGCCTAGAACTTTTAACAACTCGTACTTCTGTACTTTGAGTTGTAGTCTATCTTTTTGGTGGATGTATTTTCCCACGTGTCTATAAATCGTATTGCTCCGACTATGTAGTCTATCGTTGTGGAAGAAGTTTCCCACATGTTTTTGGACTGTACATACCAGACTATGTAAAATTTTGAACATCAATGAAATACGATTGTCTTTTGGCTTACTTACTTGTTCAGACTATGTCAACTGCTTATTCTTAGCTCTAGAAATATGATTTTTCATATTTTTCTTGTCTTATCTAGTACATGAATTCATACAAGTCAACAATTTGTGACTTGCATTGTACTGTCATCTGTCTTGCAAAGCGACTTTCTATTTAACCTATCAAGGAAATCTCTAAATGACGTTTTTGTTCATATCTTAGACTTATGGCTCCTAAGACGAAAAGCAAAGTTCAGAAAAAGGCTCCAGTCAAGAAAACTGCACCAAAGAGAGTTACTAGATCAACTCCTAAATCCAATACAGCTGAACAGGAAGAACCTGTAATCCAGCAAGAACCAGAAACTGCTACTGTCCAGGTGAACACTGGTCCTGGACCTACCCCAAATACTGGCGGGGATAATAATATGGCAGCATTTGTAACACAACAGTTGTTGGCTGCTATGCCTACTTTGGTCGCCCAGATCACGGCAAGCTTGAATGCCAATAATAACCATCCGGCTGACAATAGCAACAATGTCGAGCCTACTGCGGAACAAGTTATCCCACGGGATCATACTCACGGGAGTGATTTTAAGACCTTCACTTATTGCAAGCCAAAGGAATTTCATGGCACCGAAGGTCCTGTCGGTCTAATAAATTGGCTGGAAAGCATTGAGGCAGTGCTCCATATCAGCCGTTGTGCCGAAGAGCACAAAGTGGAGTATGCAGCCTCTCAATTTCAAAAGCACGCACTGTCATGGTGGAACGAGCAGATTAGGACTCGTGGCCGAGAGCCGGCATATAGCATACCTTGGTTGAACTTTAAAAGGATGCTCATGGAAAAGTACTGTCCTCGTGAGGAAGTACAGAAAATGGAAGGCGAATTCTGGAATCATAGTATGATTGGACTAGACAATGAGAAATACACAACTCGTTTTCATGAGTTGGCTAGACTAGTTCCTCGTATGGTAGATACGGAGGAGAAATTGATCGAGAGATACTGTTATGGCTTGTCACCTGATGTCCGAAGATTGGTAGCCGCTTTTAATCCTATGACTCTTCAAGCGGCAGTTAGTGCAACCAACCGGATGGTGATAGACTTGAAAAGAACCACTGGTTCTTCTGTTGGAACTGAAGTGGTCAAGAGAAGGAGTGATCATGCCTCTGGTAGTGGATATGGTGGCGGTGGAAATGGCAAGAGGTTTAAGACTGCCAGAAACTTTGCGGTAGTTACTCAAGACGTCCCAAGGTACACTGGCGCAGATCCCAGGTGTAATAGGTGTAATCTCCATCACAGGGGAAATTGTCCTACTTGTCGCCGTTGTAAAAGAACGGGACATCTGGAAAAGTTTTGTAGGGACAAGGCACCGAGTCAATGCTACGAATGTGGGAGCGAAACCCATCTGCGACCTGCATGTCCAAGACTCAATCTGAACCCAAACAACAATGCAATAGTTCCAGTAAGGAACCATGCGGGGAATAATCAAGCAAGGAATCAAGGTGGACGAGGTAGAGGCCGAGTTTTTGCTTTGGATGCTGCTGATGCACGACGTGATCCCAACGTTGTGATAGGTACATTCATACTCAATAATCATTATGTTTTTGTGTTATTCGACTCTGGTGCTGATAAAAGCTTTATATCCTTAGAATTTAAGTCCCGATTTGGTATAGTGGCTATCCCCATGAAAGACACTTATATTGTCGAATATGCAAACGGTCAAAAGTATATTGCTAGAGATCATTTAGTAGATTGCAATTTGACATTATCTGGCGAAACCTTTAAAATTGATCTAATTCCCATAGAACTCAGTAGTTTTGATGTAATTGTTGGTATGGACTGGTTATCTAAGGTTAGAGCCGAAATAATGTGTTACGAGAAGATTGTTAGAATACCCCTTCAGAATAACGAAACCCTAGTAGTGCAAGGAGACAAGTCAGGGAAGGAATTGATTTTAGTGTCGGCGATAAAGGCGAATAGATATTTACAAAAAGAATACCCTGCTTTCTTGGCACTGGTTGTTGAAAGGAAACCAGAGGGTAAAAGCATTCAAGACATTCCTGTAGTCAAGGATTTTCCAGAAGTATTTCCTGAAGAATTGACGGGACTTCCACCTCACAGACCAGTTGAGTTTGGAATAGACTTAGTCCCTGGAGCTGCACCTGTGGCCAAGGCACCCTATCGCCTTGCGCCGTCAGAAATGCAAGAATTATCCGAACAACTTCAAGAGTTGTTAGCTAAAGGACTAATTCGCCCAAGTTCATCACCGTGGGGAGCTCCGATCCTATTTGTGAAGAAGAAAGACGGCTCTATGCGTATGTGTATTGATTACAGGGAACTGAACAAGTTAACTGTCAAGAACAGGTACCCTTTACCTCGTATTGACGACTTGTTTGATCAATTGGAAGGTGCATCACATTTTTCCAAGATCGATCTCAGATCTGGGTATCATCAACTCAGAGTCAGAGAGACGGACATTCCTAAAACAGCCTTCAGAACTCGTTATGGACATTATGAGTTTTTGGTTATGCCGTTTGGTTTAACCAATGCACCAGCCGTGTTTATGGACTTAATGAATCGAGTATGTCGACCGTATCTAGACAAGTTTGTCATCGTGTTCATTGACGACATACTGATATACTCAAGGAATAAAGACGAACATGAGAGTCATCTGAGAACCATTCTGCAACTGCTCAAGGATCAAAAGTTGTACGCGAAATTCTCAAAATGTGAATTCTGGATTAGGGAAGTACACTTCTTGGGACATGTAGTAAATACAGATGGAATCCATGTAGATCCATCTAAGGTCGAGGCGATAAAGAAGTGAGAGCTCTATATGTGAGCCAATGCATGACTTGTGCGATGGTCAAAAGCT
>CM067169.1:8308774-8460949 GCA_034093135.1 Erigeron breviscapus | reverse complement strand
AACAATGTCTGCATAGAAGCCCAAGTTTAAGGTACTTTTTGCAAGTACAAATGATGTCACCTTCTTGTTGGTCAAAAAGTACCTTCAGGAAACACAAACAGGGAAAAAAAACAACTTTTATTGAAGCAATCACTTAATTATAAAATTTAATCATTATATTATTTGAAACAGTTTGCATGTTACAACTTGATTTTGTTTACCTTGTATTGAATTGGCTTTGATGAATTGATACTGCAATCATTGATAACACAAGTAGAAGTTTTTGTTTCCTCATCCTTGCTCATCTGATTCAACGTACATTTGTAAAATGAACCTTCTATCTTCTCTTAGATGAACTCAAACATTGTATGTGTGTACACATTGGACGCCTGCTTTTCCATCTTCAGTTGTGTTTTTAGCTGTCTTGTTTTTGTTATGGTAAATGCATCCAGTTTTGATTGAGTTGATCTCTGCTTGAACATAGCAGACTCAAACCCGCTCATGAAGTTCACTAAATTTGATCCGGAATTTGTGAAATGAGAAAAGAATGCATTCTCACTTTCGGATCTTGAAGTTGTTCTCATCAACCCATACATTTCTGTATCAATAAAGTATGCGGGTATCCAACTGGATCTAATTTCAAACATATGTTTGAACCAGGTATCATTCTTCAATGAGAAGTCATTCATCAGCTTGTCCCATTTCATTTCAAATTCAGCTGGTTCAATGTGCATATTCCAAACTATGCTATCAAATCTTCTCTTGAAATCACTTTCTAACTCATCCTCTATACTAGGAATGGCATCCCTAACCTATGGCACGTATATATATTTCAAGATAATTAGAATCATTCAGTGGCTGGGTAACAAATTTAATAAATTATTTATGCCTATTTCATAACTAAAGCGTATGCAGATTGTCAATCATACCTTTGATGGCAGCTTTTGGGTAATGTGCCACATGGACAATCTGTGTTTTGCTTTCTTGAACACAGTCTTTATCGCTTTATCCATAGATTTGTCTTGATCTGTAACCACCATGATTGGCTCTTTCTTGAATGCATCCATGAAACAATTAAGAAGCCATATGTAACTCTTTGCCGTCTCGTCACGTATCAGACCTCCCGCAAAGGTGACACATTTACGGTGGTTATCAATACCAGTGAATGGAACGAACATCAAGTTGTACCTGCCAATGAAATAATCATGTTAAATCAATGTTATTTTTCTCTAAATATTTTGGTGATTCACTGTTAGTCACATACCTGTTGGTTCTGTATGTGGCGTCAAAAGACATTACGTCATGGAAACAGTTGTAGCTACACTTCGCCACCTCATCCGCCCAGAAAAGAGAGTGTAGTATGTTATCTACAGCTTTGTAATAGAAAGAAAACCCTGGAACGTATTACTTTCTTTCTAGCATTTTGTTCACAAGCATCTGCGAATCACTTTCATTGATGAACACATTCAGATCACGTGACCAATTTCTAAAGTCAACAACTGTTCCATTCACGTTCTCTTCACAACCCTTCATCTTACAGTAGAGCTGATGTGCCTTTGTCAGACCAATATTCGCCTTTGAGGCGTTGTATATAAAGATTTGTTCGGCATATTTGAGTTGTCGTTCTTGCTTTGACAGATGCTTGTATTCAGGTCTCAACAATTCATGGTTGTGTATTGGTTGTATATATGCTACTTTGTATTTGGAACTCCCAGTTATCTTCACAAATTTGATTTTAGCCTTACAGCCTGTACGTTCCAAGTTTGATTTTCTAACTGCCTGTTCACCGGTTTGCAATGTGTCCACTCCCATTGGCTTTGGATTACCATTTCTGTTACATACATAATACTTCGTCACAACAACCCCAAAGTTATTTGTGGTTTGACTTGACTTTCTGACATCAAATCCTGAAGCCAATGCATATTCCTGATACATTTTGACACAATGATCTAGGTTTTCCAAAACCTGTCCAACAAACGGTTTCAACTTATCGTCAACAATTGGTTCGTCATAACACGTTCCTCCCTGTGTTTCATGTTTCTTTGTTCTGAAAACTGTTTTCGGTGTGACATTCCTACTAGAACCTGTTTCAAGTAAATAAAAAAACACATGTGATGCAACTCTGACAAAATCAACAGCTGATTATAGTTCACTCCCAAAGTGATTGGCACACAAAGCATCCGGACATTGCCGTATATCCACATGATTCAAATGTTAAATCACCAAGTGATTATAGCATACAGAATCAATTTATACATTCAATCACCACAGGATTTCAACACAAAAAAACTAATTTCTTCCTGCCTAAACTGTAATTATGTTATGCTTATGGACTGTTATACTACAATCACCTGGTGATTGGTACATAAATCATTCAGACATGGATGTATGACCACATGTTATACAAATGACTTGCATTCAGATAATCCACATGATTCAGATACAAAATCAACAACTTATTTGAAAAATAAACGTTTAGATAAAGGATTAGTTAAGTAATTTACCTGTAACCTCTTCGATTTCGTCTATTTCTTCATCGGAAATTTCGCGTTCTACATCCATTGATTTGACGATGAATATAACGGTTTACGACTATTTAATTACTGTTCAAGTCAATTAACGGCGAGCCGCTGCTATTGATTGCTTCAATTTCCGGCGAAATTGATTTTCCGATTAGGTTTTCAATTTTTAGGTTTTGAATTTTCGTCGGCGTTTTGTTGTTTTATGTATTGTTACTATCAATTTGTTTCTGCGGTTTTTGATTGCGAACGATTTTGACTACAAAAACTGTTTTCCGATGGTTATTTGACGGTTAATCGGTTTTCCGGTGAGTTTCCGGCGGTGTGTGTGTGTGTTTCGGTGTGTGTTTGTGTGTGTTTTACTATGTGTTTTGTGAGACGAGGGTGTGTTTGAACGGTATATATATGGATATGCTAAATGACCTAAATACCCTTCCAGTGTTATTTTTGATTTGATCTTGACCCTTCATCCTTGTTGATCCAACAGCTGCGATCTGTTCGTTTGTGTGCACCAAAAACCCCATGTGCACATGAATACATCTCATAATACTAATATAATTTATTTATTTTTAACTTATTGTTTGTACGAGTAATATTGAAGGATAATAATGTAATATTTGTAAAAACTTTATGCAATATTTTTGAGATTGTGATATCTTTTATATTTTATATCTCACATAAATATTAATTATTTGACACAAGAAATAAGACAACAAAATTTTTCACAATCATAAAAAAAAATGCGGGTCAACCCGCACCCAACCCGCTTTGACCTGCATTTCCAAAATGACCTGCTTGAACCCGCACCCGTTTTGACCCATTACCCAAACCCGCCCGACCCGTCCATTTTGCCAGGCCTACGTGAAACCATATTACAAGTAATTCAAGCATTTTATAAGTAAATTGATAGGTGTTGGAGCTACTTAGCTTGGATGTTCCCAAACTGATCCAACTTAAAAACCAAAAATTAAAATATCTTGCATGTCTTTGTCATCTTTAAATTTTCAAAGCTTAGTTTGACTCAACATAAACAACTAAGAATCACATAATTAGGGTTCATACAATATGTGTGTATGTTGCGTGGTTTTCTCCAACTTGTACTGAATTGTTACGAATTTTTTGGATCATCAATGTGTTTTTTGAGAGTTTTTGCATATTTAGCGTTCGAACTCATTAATTTAATTTTGAACTTACCAATAACATCAATAAGCTATAAGTTAAATAAGAAAAACAGTTTTTTTAAGTAGAATTAAAGACCTTACCTTACCAAGTATGCATGAATAAAGCTCAGACAGAAATAAAATATTTTAAGGTTAAAGACATTATCAATGAGTCTTTGACTTTAAACTTAACATATTATTTTAAGAAGAAAAAAAAATTATATTAAAAATAAAATGTGAATTACTTGCAAATATCAAAAGTTTTAACATACAAAAACAGAAAGTCAATGACATTGATCCAACATAAGGGAAAAGGAACTGCTCACGTACTGCTGCTTTTCATGAGTTTTGGGTTTCAATACCTTTACGGTGTATGAAGAAGATTAAAATGTAGACATTACATGTACTTATGTAGAGAAGCTGTTTCCAGGTTCTACCTAAATGATAGAAAAAAACGTTTGACTTTTTTAATGATTGAACCTATAAACTCTACCTCAAAAGGCTAGAATATTTACCACATGTCACCTCAATCCAACATCACAAAGGAATAAAACAAATTTATAACTAATCTCAGTCAAAATGATTAAAAAAAATAATTATTAGAAACCAACTTAGATTTTTTGTCGAGTTTTTCAAATCCTTTCAAGTTGTTCTATACAATGACAAAAAAACATGACATAAAACATATCGAAGATGGCTAATAATTAACCCCCCAGATGTTAGATAGATCCATCTACTCACCTACATCAAATTTAATGTCTCATTTCCATATCCAATCTAATAATAACTATTTATTCGTTCAACAAACTCATTTTCCTTCATTCAATTCCCAATTACTAAACTTTATATCAATCTTTTTCATACACCCCATTATATAATCATCATCATAGTTATAAATTCATTACACTTATTATTAAAGATCTCACTTCACAAAAAAAACAATCTCTAACAATGGCTGGATTTCTATCAATTCTCAAAAGATTCTATCTCACTGCTTATAACTGGATTGTATTTGCTGGATGGCAAGTTTTTTTAATTTCCTTAAAAATCTTTTAATTTTTGTATTATTCCATAAACGGTTAAACGAATGAGGTTTTAATTTTTGTATTCATATCTGTGACATCTTACGAGGAAACATAACCTGTGACCATTAGTCCATTTTGTTGTTGTTTTTTTGTACCATTTATAAGTTACATCATAATGATTTAGGATGATAAAATCTTTGTTTTTTTTTTGTGATGATTTAGGTTTCAAGTATTGTTTTTGACTTTGAAAACATTAAAGGAATCTGGGCATGAACATGTTTACAGTAACATTGAGAAACCACTTTTGTTAGCTCAATCTGCTGCCTTTTTAGAGGTATACTCTAAAACCCTTTTAAATTTAGAGTTTATTCCTGTAAAATCTTGAATTCCCAGTAAAATATATTTGTGATTGCCACGCACTTTAGTCGAGGTCTGTCTCGAAGCAGCCTCTATATCTCGGGTAGAGGTATGACTGTCTACATCTTACCTCCCGTACTAGGACTCTTACGGGATTGGGTATGCCGTTGTTGTTATCCTTTTTGAGAATCTTGATGTGGGTTAGGGGCAAAATTTGAACTTTTAAAGATGGTATAACTTTGTTAAAGTGTATGTTTTTGTGCTTTCCAATAAGGGAAAGATTTTGGGTCATGGCTGAAATAATTTGTGATTTGATTTTGTTTTTCGCCATTTCAAACGGATCAATTTTTTTTTCCATAGTAATTTTGGTAGTCGGTTCTTTTGTTGTTTTCTTCGTATTGGTCATATTTTATTTTGGGACTAGTCTTAGTACTTGGTGTGATCTCGACTTAAAGTTTGTTTCATTTCAAATGCACTTTTAGTTCATATGATGACATTAATTAGTAGCACTTTCCGCAGATTTGTTGCATAGAAATAGGTTACTATGCCTTCAACATAGATCCCTTAAAAACTTAACTGAATTATTGGTTCATTAGTTGGTATGCCTTTGTATTAGGAAGTGTAGTTAGGCCTATCAGATAATTAGGTACTGAATTGTGTGTTGAAGGTCTAGAATTTTAGCCATTAGCGGACTTATATTGTATACGAAGTTTGTCGATTATAAATTCACTGCGAGCGTATTTTGACTAGTAAATTTTTTTTGTCTGATTGTCTTTCGAACAGATACTACATGGGATTATAGGTGAGTTCTTTGTCACTCATAAACTATGATTTCATTCAACAAGACTTTAAGTTCTGTTAACTAACGTTTCGTCTTTTTTTCATAATAATAATTTATGGTCTATGTTCAAAAGGCTTGGTAAGATCTCCAGTTTCAGCAACACTGCCTCAAATAAGTTCTAGATTGTATGTGGTGTGGGGAATCCTGTATAGTATTCCTGAGGTTAGAAAGCTATATACTCCTTTTTGCTAATACCTCTGATACAATCATATTGAGAAATAAAGGTCGATGCTGACAGGTTCAAACACATCCTATTGTCAGCTCATTGGTTATCAGTTGGTGTATCACTGAGGTAAGTCTTGGATGATTGCCAATTTTTGATGTGATAAGCAACCAAATTTTGCATATATTGTGGAATAAACTGTAGTCTTTGTGTCATTAATAGTTAATATGGACAAGTTCAAATATCTAAACATGTAGTTATGGTCTTGATGATTAGATTATTCGGTATTCTTTCTTTGGCACAAAGGAGGCATTTGGTTCTGCTCCATACTGGCTGTTATGGCTTAGGTTTGACCTTTATCCTTTGGTTATATGAATATTTTGCTATCTGTTATTTATTATGTACTCCCCCTGTCCTTTGAAAATTGAAACTTTTGGCCATAGATAGGCGGGTGGGGTTGGTTGGTTTATGGATCGAACTGGTTAGGGATACAACAGGCATTTCTCAAAACAGATAAAAACATGCAGCGTCAGCTCGGGTTCATCTGCAAACACTCTTTTTGTTCAATTTTCAGCTTGGCCTGTTTGACCTACACCCTTTTAGCTATCTTTTTGATTTGGCATGATTCAGATTTAAAAAAAAAAACAAATCGACCCATTCTTTAAAAAAATGGTCAAAACTTTGCCATCTCTAGAAACTACCAACTAGTGTGTAAGTTTAAGTTAATGATCATCAGATCATGGACTTCAGTGTGAAATTATATTGGTAAGGAATGCATGATGCATTTAGTGTTAGTTATTAGAATCGTAAAAAATGGGAATGTTTGACATTTTCATGGGCCTGTGGGAATATTTCTTCGTTAGACTTATATGAGTTGCAGGTTTGTATCTCTAGTGATCTTTTTTTGGTTATGAGTGCAGGTATAGCACCTTCCTCGTGTTGTATCCAACCGGAATTGCCAGTGAAATTGGTATTATATATAACGCTCTACCTTATATGAAGGTAACAACAAGTTTCGATCTCTGTTACTATCTGATGAGCTCCCCTTGCTGCCTTGAAATATTAAATTTTTGAATACATATTACAGTAACCTAATCAGTGACTCTGATTTAGTAATTAGTAGAGTAAATATCTGACACTTACCATGAACGTGATTAAACTTACCATCTGATGATGTTGTCGTATGATATGGCATAATAGTAGGTCCCAGTTGAAATTTGTATGCCTGTTCATCACATATATTAATATTATCACATCATCTCATAAAATGGTAAATTCGAATGTATGTTTGGTCAGTGCAGTATATGTACACTTAGTTTGTAGTAACAAACTACTCGTATTAGTTACGATGGACACTTGGGGTAACTCTACCATGAAAACTTTCCAAAAAGGTCAAATTGCACACAAAAAGGTCCGCAACTCATTTTTTTTGTAACTTTATACAAAATTTTCAAATCATCGTTTCGGTGTCGATACAACATTGACAGGATTACATATATGGTTCTGAAGTGGCACCGGTCAGCTTGGGGGTACTAAAATCTGTAAATTTTGATATTTTCGAAGTATTGACCCTAAACAATGATTCCAAAATACATTCCGATGTTTGAGAATTGATTGAGAAGCGTTCCATTTGCATGCAACCACCCCAAAAATGAAATGAATAGAATGGTTTGAATGAGATCTAAATTCTGAATATGATCTTTTTGATTCAGGAATCTGGAATGTATTCCATAAGGATGCCCAACAAATGGAACTTTTCATTTGATTACTTCTATCTGGCAATTGTGGTACTCGCAATATATGTACCAGGTAAGATTACTTAAGGAGCCGGTGGATTTGAGTCGTGAAATTGTCTTTATTATCTATACTATCAGAAAAATTGTTCCTTGACCCCGAAATAGTCTTGTGCTTGACCTGAAGATATATGTACATCTCTACAACCATTGGGTTATAGGGGTTGTGGAGACTGTTATCTTTAAAGACATCAACATTTTTGCTTGTTGCGTGTTTCAAAATTTTATCTTTACTAGATGAACAACGTTTTCCGCAGGAATTCCTCACTTGTATGGCTACATGCTTGGACAAAGAAAGAAGACTTTGTCAAAATCGAAAAAGGCGTGATGCTTGAAGATGGCACATTCGAGTAATCTTCAATTTGTAGAAACACTCCGCCAAATTCGTTGTTCGGTGGATTATAACCATCTTTGATGAGTGACGTCCTTGTATCTTTTGTGTTTAGTCTCTGTGTTCCATCCGTTTCTTATTTAATGATTTAATCTTCATAGCATAATTCTTTTGTTAGACACAAGCCTTAGGTTGAGAAATCAACACTTCCATAACAGAAATATTCTATCTGGTAACTATTATACAACATTTTTTGTGATAACTGAAACTATATTAATTATTTGTTCAAAAGCATCAACAAGAAATGATAGACAAAAGGAAATATTTCCTAGCTTTGTGTTTCTTTCGCTTTGGTGAAAATTAAAAATTTAAATATATCTTATCCTTGAATAAATTTGTAATAAGAGAATGTGAGATCATTTTACAGGCAGAAAGTGGCAAGTCAATCAATGTCCTTCTGAAGGAGCCAAGTTTTTGGAGAAAAAGTTAAGATAAATGTGACTTATGAGGCCAAAATTTTGCTATATATAGTGTAACGGAATACTAGTATACTAATCATTAGAAAATTTTACTTGCATCTTTGGTCTCATTGATCCAATAAAGTTATTTATAAGGTTTTCTGGTTATCTTGAGATGACGAGTCATTTTTAATTAAGTGTAATGGTTTAACCGGGCCACCCCCAAGATATGCCTAGCGTAGTTTCAAAACCAAGACTTTTTTGAGAAAATAATATAACTCTTGTCAGGAGACTAACTTGATGCAATGTATTTACATATATGAACCAAACAATTGAGCACAAGTAAATGTGCCCTAACATAAGAGTTGAAATCACACGCGAGCTTAAATCCTCGAACCTCAAGATTTCTTGTGACTCGTTCGACTAATTTAGAAGTTTATTAATCAGTGCATCACAAAACAATAATCATAAAATAATGGGGCCTGTTAATTGGACCCATAAAAAAAGTGTACTCATAAGTCAACTTTGAACTAACTTTTTATAATGGTGGCGGTTGCTTAATGGTTGCTGGTGATGATTGATTTGGTTGCGTTGGCTGCAGGACACGGTGGTGGCGGCGATTGTAGGTTACGGCTGTAACCGGTGCTTGATTTACGGTGGTTGGTAATCATTGATTAGGTTACGGTGGATGTAGGTTACGATAATGGCGGCGGCTGTTGTTCACGACGTTGTAGGTTGGTTTACAGGGCTGGCGGTGACGTGGTGGCCAGGGGCGGTTGCAGGGTGGCTGATTATTGACTTAGATTGTAGAAGTGTATAGTATATGATGTTTGCACGGAGGATAATTACCCTGTTGTTCTTGTTTTCTAACTTCTTTGATGGAAGTGAATTATTGAAATGAGTTTCCTATAAAAAGATTTATAATAGGGTAATTAAAATTTAATTACATATATTAATGTTAACTCTCAACTGTAATTGATGTTTGACTCTCAACTATATTTTCTTATTCAATAAAATTGTTGTTTACAAAATACCAATTCAATACAATTGTGTTTATTTATTTTTTTGTTGGTAATCAGAAAAGGGTAAAGTTAGTTTTTTTGAAATTGTTACTTTAAATAGTTAGTCATGTATTTATGTTTTTTATTTATAACAGATAAAATTTTATAATAATTAAATAAAATGAAAAAGTTGAAAGGAAAAACTGCTATCCCGACCACCTTTTTACTAACCCGACCACCCCTTTAGCAGCGACCTCTTTAGCAGCGATATCGCTGCTAAAGGTAGGTGTCAGAAAAAGTAGCGTTCGTACACTACCTTTAGCAGTGATATCGCTGCTAAAGGGTATGTAAAGTACAGAAACATTAAATTTGGTAGTTGGGTAGATGTAAAATATTAAGGTCGCTGCTAAAAATATGTACTGGTTTATAACATAAAGTGAGGTAGATGTGGTAAGTATGAAACATTAATGCGAGAAAAAAAAATTTATCTTCTTTTACAATACATAATCAACAACATCCTCTTCTTTGTGTTCATAATTTTTCTTTGAGATATGGAGTTCTTTGATGAAAACAACCCGAATCAATATGATGAAAATGACTCAGATGAATCTGACGATTCAGATTTTGAGCTAGACTACAACCCCGAAGCATTCTATACAAACGAGGTATAATGTATATGATTTTGTTCATACTGTTGTTCCATAAATAACTTTTGTGAATAATTTGATATTTTATTTGTCTTTACTATTTCAGACGTTCGACTCACGTGAAGCACTTACGATTTGGGCTCAAAGAACAGGACGCGAGCTCGGTTTTGTGATAGTCAAGCGAAGATCTAATCAAAAGAAAAGTAGTGGTGTAGTTTGGAAAGTCACGCTTGTTTGTCATCGTGGGGGAACACTTGATAAGCGGGGAAGCAAAAACAAAGATACAGGGTCCAGAAAAACTAATTGTCCGTTTATGTTGGAAGGTCATTTGAATAATGATAATGGTTGGAGGTTAAAGGTGATAGACCATAGACATAATCACCATCCATTAGGTTTTGATCAGGGTCATGCCTATTTAAGGCGTTTGTCTGAAGCTGAAAAAGAGTTTGTGGAAAGGGCAGTGAGACTAGATTGTAAACCGAGCCGAATTTTAGTTAACTTGAAAGAGGAATTCCCAGAAAACAGATCCACAATCAAAGATATATACAACATAAAAAAAAGATGCAAAAAGGTGGTCGGGGAAGAAAGAGAAACTTCAATGCAGATTAAGTTGTCATTTCTACATTAAATTAAGGTATATGAAGTTATATGGAAATCTCATTTTGTATTCATGCAATGCAGGTTATGTTCCAGATGCTACAGGATGATAAATACATGTATCATTACACCACAGATGGTGTATCAAGACGATTGGAGAATTTGTTCTTTGTTCATCTTTTATCATTTGAGATATGGCGTGCATTCCCTTGGATTGTTTTGTTCTTTGTTCATCCTTTATCATTTGAGATATGGCGTGCATTCCCTTGGATTGTGGAAATAGATGCCACGTACAAGACTAATATCTACAACATCCCACTTGTAAAAAACCCGCCCTTTTTTCATGGTCAAATTAAAAAACCTCTAGCAGCAACTTGCTCTTTTTTTTTCTTCAAGAATTCGAAACCATCTATATATATATATCTTCAAGAGTTGATTGGGCTTTCATTTATTTCTTAATTACTTTGAAACACTTAGTTTGTCGACATTGAAAAAAAATAAAAAAATAACTGGGTGGTCTTTGAATTGAAAATGGGTGGAAAGAATAATGAAGTAGTAGAAGAAAGTATGGATTTTTATCAAGTTTTAGGACTGAAAAAAGGATGTTTTGATGGAGAGCTCAAGAATGCTTACAAGAAGCTTGCACTGGTTACAATATATCTTTTTTGATTAGAGAAAATTACACTTTTGGTACCTCAAGTTGGCAGCTTTTGCACTTTTAGTCTCTAACTCAAAAAATTGCAGCTTTCATACCTAAAGTTTTGTGTTTTTTTCAGTTTTGGTACAACGTTCATACGCCGTTAATTTTTGCCGTTAACGCCCTCACGTGACAAACACGTGAGGGGTATTTTAGTCTTTTGACCCCCTCTTTTTGAGAAAATTACACTTTTGATACCTCAAGTTGTCAATTTTTTCACTTTTGGTACCTCAAGTAGACAACATATTTTTATTACACTCTCCAATTTTCATCTCACACATTAGCATCTATCAAACACCACACACTCAAAAATCAACACACATTGCGATCATCCATATATCCATGTATACCTATATCTCTATACCATACCAAATTCAATACATAAACATGCGTAAATAAATTCAAATCTCTTATATGAATCATACACCACCAGAAAGGGTTGCCGACTATCTCCCTCCCCACCAGGCACCACGACCTCCACCTTAGCTAGAGATTCCGATCTAATCTCGTTTGTAGCAAATATATTCATCTGTAACAGATTTCGTTCAGATCTCGTTTGTAGCAGATTCCGATCAATCGTTTGTAGCAGATTCCGATCAAGTTTCGTTTGTAGCATATTCCGATCGAAGAATAGGGTAATTTAGGGGTGAGAGAGTTTTCAATAATATGAAGAAAAGAGATCGATGGTGGGTGCGTATTCCAGCGACATGAGTTTTTTCCGGCCATCGATCCACCAATGCATTCAGTTCCTCCACCATCACCCGTAATTACACCAACAACATATAATATTTCAAGAATGGATACACACCATTGGGTGTTTTTTTAAGAGCCGTAAAAAAAAACATGTGTGTTGATTTTTGAGTGTGTGTTGTTTGATAGATGCTAATATGTGAGATGGAAATTGGAGAGTGTAATAAAAATATGTTTGTCAAAAGTGAAAAAATTGACAACTTGAGGTACCAAAAGTGAAAAAATTGACAACTTGAGGTACCAAAAGTGAAAAAATTGACAACTTGAGGTACCAAAAGTGAAAAAATTGACAACTTGAGGTACCAAAAGTGAAAAAATTGACAACTTGAGGTACCAAAAGTGAAAAAATTGACAACTTGAGGTACCAAAAGTGAAAAAATTGACAACTTGAGGTACCAAAAGTGAAAAAATTGACAACTTGAGGTACCAAAAGTGAAAAAATTGACAACTTGAGGTACCAAAAGTGAAAAAATTGACAACTTGAGGTACCAAAAGTGAAAAAATTGACAACTTGAGGTACCAAAAGTGAAAAAATTGACAACTTGAGGTATCAAAAGTGTAATTTTCTCTTTTGATTACGATATGTTTTGATGTATATATATGTATGTATATCTAATAACATTATGTATACTGATTTTCTAAACCCACTTTTTGTTGTTTATATTTAAGTAGAATATATAGTTTGTATTGGCACACACATGATGGAAAATTAACTAACATATATATATGATGATGATATTGTTGTTTCTATTTTTAGTTTGTGTTGTTTTTGTATTTTGATTAGTGATTATAGTTTGATTTGTTACATATTATTGGATGTTTTATTTAGACATGAGATGAAACCAGAAGAAAAGAATTTTTTTTGTTAATATTAGTATTATAATTATATTTGTCCATAATTTGAACTCACCTTCTTCTTCTTTCCACAACACCGGCGACTTAAAGTATATGCATCTATCTATCTAACATTCTAACCTTCAGAGACATAATAACCAACAACAAACATGTATGGTAATGTCTATAATTTTAGTTTTTAAGTCCAAGACCCATTTCTAATATATATTAACACTTTTAAAGAAAACAAAAAACAAATATAATAAATAATAATAATAACATATACATACTTGAATATTATTGCTAAAGGCACATCGGAACGGTCATCGGAAAAGTATCGCCGGAAAAGCCACCGGAAAAACCACTAACTCAAAGATATATAAAGACTCATTTTTGTTTAATAAAAACAAACTTGTGGTGGGGTTTCAGCTTTGATAAAGGGATAATAAAGAATCGGTTGGTGGCCCCATATTAGTTAGAAATTGTTTTAATCGAGGAACCCTTTAGCAACGATATCGCTGCTAAAGGTAGGGTATCAAAAGTCAAAAGTCCAACAAAAGTACTTGTCAGTCTGCGTTTCGTACAACACCTTTAGCAGCGATATCGCTGCTAAAGGGGGGTGGTCGGGTTAGCAAAAATAAATGGTCGGAATAGAATCCCCGTATAAAATTAAGAAACAAAAAACTGGAAAGTAAAAAGTTTTGTCAGAAAATATATTTATTTAAATCAAAAATAAAAATAAGTTGACTTTAAGGTACAAATAAAAACTCTCCCAAAATAATACAAATTGCATAATTATTACCTTATGGAATTTGTATCATCTATAAGGAAAATGATAAATCCTCCTAAAACAATAGCCTAAAAATCCTCCTAACTATTAGATTGAGACATGTGGCAAAATCAATGAGTGAGATTAGGAAAGAGAATTAGTGGATAACACTTGTCATGTTTTAAAGCTTTTAGGAGAATTTTTAGGCTAATTTTTAGGAGTATTAATCATTTTCCATATCGGGAAATGATAAATCCTCCTAAAACAATAGCCTAAAAATCCTCCTAACTATTAGATTGAGACATGTGGCAAAATCAATGAGTGAGATTAGGAAAGAGAATTAGTGGATAACACTTGTCATGTTTTAAAGCTTTTAGGAGCGACTTTTGGTGGTTTTTGAGATCGGTTCCAAAAAAATACCGAATACACCAGTACCATAAAGTCCTATGCTGGTACAAAATCATTTCTAATCGATACTATGTTTTGATGATTTTCGAAACCGATACCGGGATGGATACACGAGTACCCGTCCAACGCTCATCCCTGTTGGAGTAGCTTAAATTAAGGGGGTTAAAGTGAAATACATTCTCTTAAGTAAGACTAATGTCAAAGTTAAAACAATGTAGTAAAAAAGTGAAAAACATATACATTTCTTTGCAAAACAGTCATTCCCAAATCTCACTAGAAAAACTTTCTAAAAATGGCAAATTCAAATCAGCAGCAGCAGCAACTCTCAATAAAACCATGGATCCTTGAAGTTGTTCCTTTTATAGTTGTTGTTCTTATAGCTGCTCATGTTATTGCTTTGGTACCCTTTCTTTTTTCCTCTTTCTATTTTTATAAAAATTTAATCAAATGTTTCCCAATTTTATTAGCTGATATTTTAATTTTATTTCTATTTTTGTGAAATATAAAATAGGTATATTGGATATACAGATTAGCAACTGAGAAGCTTCCTGGAAGAAGAAAGAAGCACTAATAACAACTCAGTATGTTTTATTTCTTTTTTTCTTTTATTATATATATTGTAGAATTGATGCACCTAAGGTGTTTGATAATATGTGTGAAAGAAAAAATGCTACCCATTTGAACGTTAAGTTTGTGGGGTTAAAATGAAAAAAACGAGTGATGTATTCAGTTAGTATTTGGTGATTTGTTTTTGTGAAAAGAATTACACAATCCTAAGGGTTTTTATTTATTTATTTATATTATCTTTAATGTTTTGTGGCTTGGTTTTTTCGAGTTTTGAAGTTCATACTTAAAGAATATCTATAGATATAGATTTGTGTTCCTAGAATTCCACTTTAGATAGTTCGGTCGACAAGAGTTGCATAACGTCAACCGATATGTCTTAAAGTACCAAAGCCGTTTTGGATAGGACCCAACAATTAAGAGGTTGTGGGTTTTGAGTCCCATTAGAGACAACTGTATGAATATTTAGTGTGGTATGTGAATATTTGGCTTTCAAAAAAGTAGTTATTGCGTAGGTTTTCAATTTGTTTTGGCCAAATATGCCCGTGGTAGTCAAACAACGTTTTGTCGTTTTATATATGAAGTAATTTTCTAATGCAATATTTGAGTGTTTGATATGAAGAAATCAATGATGGTTTACTCTTGTATGGTAGCAAAGTCATATGACATGAAAAGTATATGTGTTTAGGAAAGTAAACTTTGTATCAATTTTGTGTACGGAGTTTGATAATTGATGTCAATTTGAAGCCAAAGATTTTGCCTAGATTTATTGAATCAAAGAGCCTTTGAAGCGAATCAGTATTCAACCAACATACTGTGGCTGGAAGGAAAACTACACACTAATAACAGACTAAGGTACCGTAATTCAAATTTAGAGTTCTGTATGTCAACAAAAAGAAGGAAAAACATGAGCATAAATTGCGTCATCTTGCAAGACTCTTCTTAATTTGGAGATAGATTGGCGGAGTCCTGGTTATTGTTACTCTTCATTGGAAGCACTAGCAGCACTAAGATCCACACTTAAGTCAAGAGTCTGTGACATAGAACGCCAAATAAATGATTCATTTATAGTTTCCTTGAATGGAAGTACATAAGTTCAAGTATATATATATATATACATACCAAAGATCTGAACAATTTGAAGTATAGATTTTTACCTTTCCGGTTATCTTGCTGTACATGGCAATCACATCTTCTACCGTGGACTCGAAATGTGTTGTTGCATCATAACTCTGAAGGAGACAATATTTAGATAGAGATTAATGAGCTGTTAAGTTTGAAGAGTAGTTTGAGAGAGAACAGTGTATGATATACTCACAGCCGATATGTAACAGTTATCTTCTGCAGCGTCATTAGTGGGTTCGTATCTGTCATAAGTATCAAAAAAGATCTGGTCCACAGGTCCAAGCAAATCAATCCCGGGCTTCAGTTCCGTCTCAGGATTATCTGTCTCTGCCTCTGTCGTCACGAAAGCAATAAATTTGCCTTTGGGGGCTACATTGTGAGAATATGAGCAGCAGAACAGATACCTGAATAAATTTATGATACGAATGACATTATTGTAACTTCTTATCTATAATTCCGTATCATCTAAATAGCATTAGGGTAAGTTCATTGAAGGTTAACATATAAATCTTGCAATACATACATATCAGAATTGCGGCCCAGTTGTTTCTGGGGGAGAATAACTTGGGTTGAATGAGCTTCATTCGTACTTGGGATTGGATGGCTCATGATGCATATAGCACGAGCTACTTTACCAACTTTCTTTACCTGTTGTAATAAACAGGATATAGTATTTCATAGTGAAGGGGCATAATTATAAAACCAGTGAGTAAAATTTAGTTAATGGTTTGTTTACCTTGTCAGGCAGATAAGATGGATCACATACTACTTTTTTGCATTTGGCCGTTTCCCCTTCTGATGTCACACCGACTACTTTTCCATCTTCAAACTCTACCTGTCATATTTAGCAGTCAAGCAAACCATGTACAGTTATCATGTCAAGTGTCTCTAATCATAAGCAGTTATGTCTTCTTTCTGTGGCGGCTTTTAGATTGATTTTTCAGGATAGTAGAAACTTACCTTGCATTCTGGTTTGTTAAGCATGTAGGTGCCTCCATAAACTGCACTCAGACGAGCAAATGCCTGACAAGTATTTTATTGGAAGAAGTTATAGACACAAGGTACCAAACTATATACGAGGAAATGCTAAGGTTGGTCTTGTACCTGAGGCAGTTCTCCTAGTCCATAGAGGGGGTAGATATATGGGGAACCTCCTGCAAAGCGAGCTAATGATTCTGCATAAAGCTAATCAGGAAACAAATGGTGAAATATTAGATAGCATAGAAATTAAGGGAATCTTATGACTTGATACCAGAAAATAAAGGCATCTTATTTGTTATGTCACATATACTACAGTAGTAAATTGATAGATAAGATAGATAACTTCAAGTATCAAAGTAAGGCTTTTTTCCTTCATGAATTCTTGTTGGATTTCTCACCTTAACTCTCTTGATAACATCTATAGCTGGCTGGTCCAAATAACTGTCATTCCTATAGAGTGCTAACGCATGCCCAATAAAATCTACTGTATTATCGTCCAGTCCATATTTTTTCCTGCATAATGAAACAATAGTTTAAACATCAAATAGTAGCAATCAAGTTATTAGAACACCACTGCTAGTTTAGAAATGATGTTGATGTTTTTATATCCAGATTTATCAAGGAAATAGTGGAAAGAGAGAATAGAATAGGATAGTACGAGATAAGATCTCTTGCTGGTACTTTGGTGACATCCATCCCTTCATGTGATTTAGGATCACTATCATCGTAGTCCTGAACATAGATGAAAAACTTCCTAGCACGACGCTTTTCAAATAGTCCCATGAGAGGAGATTTAAGTGCTTCCACGTCAGTTGCTGGTACTTTGTGAACCTGAAAGAAGAAAAAAAAAGCGATTGTTTTAATAGAATATTACTCTGTCTACGCTAAAAGTTAAAATAATTGCTCAGTAAGAATGTAATATTATGGGTGTCAGAGTAAGTTCCAATAGTAAATAGTTACTTATGGACTCATAGCAAGCATAGTGGTGTTCATACCTTTCCTTTGTTGTACACATAACTGCCATCAACAGCCTTGAAATTAAGGTATTTTGTGACATTAGTGTGAATTAGAACACGAACTAAGGTACCGTTAGCCATCATGAACTGCAAAATGACACAATCATTAAAACTTTAAAAGTAATAGGAAGGAGAAATGTGATGACGTTTTTAGCAAGTATTTATCTCCTTCCAAGAGAAAAGCTAGACATGCCTTAGGGACCATATCAACATTGTAGTCTTTGCTTGAGCCTAGTTCTTCAGGAGGCTCATCGTCACCCTTGAATCGCTTCCAGAGCTATGAAGATCAATATATTACAGTCAATAAATTGCAAAATCAGCACAGAACTTAGATAAGGATTCAGCTATTATACCTGCTTTAGGTTAAGGGAAGTTGACTCTCCTCCATAGTAATCATTTCTATCCATGTGTAGTACCTGTATATATAAGACAAGTAATGATCATACAAGATTAGCGATTATCTTCTAACAGTTGTTGAATCATTGCTCATTTATTCAAATACGAATATAATGTTATAGTTGTCATGATAAGAACATAAACATTTTTCCTGGCATTTCTAACTGCTGAATGTTTGGTAACCTCAGGGTTTGAAAATTGAAACTGTTTGCTTAAAACAGAAACAAGAGGATTTTCGTAACACAAAGTCTTCTATATACAGTATTATGACCCGAACCCTATCTGACTTTTATATATTGTTGCAACAGCCGATCCTCATGAGTTAAAACTGGAACAGTAAAAAAAACCCAACCAAACTAAACTGAGCATCTAATTAAGGCTAATACTGAGCCAGAATTGGCAAGCATCTAGCTTTGCTTATCACCGTCTAAAGATGGGTTGCAGGATGAACCTTTAGCTATTATCACGCAAGCAATTGGTTACGAAGAACTAAACTTGTTTGTTTAAGTACATTTCAGTGGAGGTATTTGAGTATGCTGCCAAAAGTCGTTTTCTATTGGCTACAAAAATTAAGTATGATTATCGATAAGTTGATACTTCGTTAAGATACTAAGTTCTACATCATGTCAATGATCATTTCGGCCAAAACAAGGTCAGATTAGATCCTTAATATGATTGTATTATATTATTAAAGTGATAGGTAGATAAGAGCAAAACTCAAAATCAGATTCATAGGAAGTCTGATGAGCAAGACAACAAGTATACTGACATGTCGAGCTTGGGTATCAAATAGTTCCAATACCAATATGATCCAAAAAAGAAAAGAAAAAGAAGAAGTAATCATAGTATTTTTGTCTGGCGACAAAAATACTAATCTGATTCTTATGCTCTTTTGAAAAAGTGAGACCCGCCAAAGATTTGATGCTCATGAAGGAAACATGAGTCCTCTTTTATGAGAATCCTAACCATTCATCGCTTGGCCACCCATATTTGATGATTTGTATGCTATTACGTTGACGAGTTCTTCCTAATTTCACACTAAGCGAATCACAAATTCAAACTGTCTATATGCAGAAATTATAGAGCTATGATCCAACAAATCCGAGTCAAAATTTTCCACAAAGAGTAATCAAATGAACATTATTCAAAGCAGAATCAATCATTTTTCAAAAAATAAACCCCGTTACACATAGAACAAATATATGTAAACAGCAAATGAGTCGAGAGAGGGCATACTTTGAGGCCATCGACAGAGAGGAGACCGCTGAGGATGCATTCCTTGAGACCGGTACCAAGAACTATGACGTCGTATTCTTCATCCATGGGATTGATTCAAATACAAATATTAGGTTAACAGAAAGGGATCAAATGAATTGAAATGATCTTTATTTAAATAAAAGTTGCAGAAGAATAGATTAGATGGAGAGGAAGAAGGTAATGAACAGGTATTTTGCACAAACATTCGGTTATTATTCATCAAGTCTACCGCCAATTTTTAAGGACTTCTTACTACGTGGTGGGCCTTCATTAATCCAGCCCTATTTTCGTAACTTGATCAAAAATTCAAAAGTAACAAACATTATATACAAGATTTTTACCTAATTACACGCTTAAAATGTTGTATATAATTGTTAGATAATGTAAGTGCAATTATTTGAAACTGACGTAAAAATTTTGAAGTATGTAACAATCTTTTGGTGATACCCTCGTATCAATACAAAGGTATATCATCCATTGTGTAGCTAGTGAAGATCGAATTATTTCATCTCTATTTCCAACGACAAAGGATTTTCTAATTGGACTAACCATGCTTGTTAAAAGAGGAGTATTATAGTAACATCGATGTTTATTAAAAAGTTCAAAATTCAAGACTTTAACCAAATAATTTATTTAACCAATGGGTTGGTAGCCCATTGGTAATGTCTTAGATCTTGGGGAAATTCACTAAGGTTCGAAACTTACTTCCTACATTTGTAGGATTGGATTATTTTGGGGGTTTTCGTCTTTCGAGAGTCCTGAGTTTCATCTTAGCATGCGTGGTTCGAGCTCCGCATACTACCCAATTAGATGTCAATGTGTTGTCTCAAATATTAATTACTAACTAAAACTACTAACTCGTTTTTATTAAAAAAAACATGTGCAATGCGCAATGATGGATAATTTTTATTTTTTCTAGTTGTCAGCTTAAATCCAATTTAAAAATAGAAATTATTAAAACTTCAATAAGTATATGGGGCAAAAGTTATTGGTGGTCGCTGGATGGCTTTGCTGACCGTCTGCCTTTTGATTGTGTAACACACGGGCATATGAATATTATTGTTGAAATATTTAATGTTGAGACAAAGATCCAGACTTGATTGCTGACGTATGTCGTCAGCGAATCATCAGCGAGTCAGTGACTCTTGTCAGCGGGTGGTTTACTTTCCAAATTGTGTGTCAAGGCGGGAAGAATTCTAATCAAAAGAAGACAAGAAGTCACATGGTGGTTCATCCAACTGCAATTTACTTAGTATGGCAAAAATGCAGTTGGACCAAAAGAAGGGTTTTCTCTTTCATACCCGTTTTGGTAAAGAAGACAAAGGCTCCTGGATTCAAGTACTACGGGCCAATGAGATGTCGACAACCACCATTCTATCACTATCAATGTAAGGCTGTGTTGCCCTAATTCCTCCTCTATATAAAGCAACACAGCCGTCTCAATAACACTTTGTGTTTGTCACCACAAGTGTGTGTCACTTATATTTCTCTTGTAATTGTTTAGATATATTAAATTACCCTTATTCATAATAGTTAAGAATATTGGCCGTATTTTATTACGGCAATCTCCGGAATGGTATGAAGATTTCCAAGATTGGAATAGAGAAATTTATCTAAAGTGCAGCTATAATGGTCTTCAATTCTCCAGATTTTCGACGGAATGAAAAAGACATATATGGTAGAATCGTAACCATAGAATATGATCCGAATCGAAATGCATACATTTGTCTCATACACTATAGGGATGGTGAGAAGAGATATATTTTACATCCCAGGGGGGCTATAATTGGAGATACCATTGTTTCTGGTACAGAAGTTCCTATAAAAATGGGAAATGCCCTTCCTTTGAGTGCGGTTTGAACTATTGATTTGATTCTTGTAGTTCCGGAGGATCCAGCTACAGGAGAACCAGGAACGGAGAGCTTTCCCCCCTTTTCCGCCGACTCTTTGGCCTTAAGAACAGTTTTAGTTTGTCTAGACTTAGCAATTATTAGTTCATTTGTATTCTTGTAAGACAAGTTGTAATATCGACCATGCATTCATCGTTTAAATCAATGATACATATGATTAGACTTGCTTAGATCTTTGCACTTCAACTCTATTCTTGTTCTTGTTCTTTACTTTCTGCATTTACTTTCCTATCTAGATTAATTAAACATAAGTGTGCAATTCGTGGACTGTCAAGTGGTATCAGAGCCACTGTTTCTAAATTATTGAAACAAGATCTATTTGCATACTTATTTTCTTCTTAAAATTCTATACTTTCTCTTCTTTCTAAATCTTCTAATCTTTTCTTTAGACAAGAACATGACTGCTGTACCAACTCTTGTGAATACACGTGACTTTGGTTACGTGTCTGTTCCTCCAAGATTCGAGCCTGAGGACTTTGGATCTTGGAAGGAAAAAATGCTTATTCACATTGTTGGTGTAGAACCCTATCTCATGACCATTATGACTGTTGGTCCATATGTACCCAGTCTGGTGCAAAGAACACCAGGAGCAACTGCTGATGCTCCTGAGATTGTGATTGACATAGTCAAACCAGAGGTACAATGGACTGATGACGAGAGGAGGCTAGTAAATCTTGATGCTAGACTCAAAAACATGATTATCAGCACCCTTCCCTCTGATATCATGAAACTCGTCATCAAATATCCCTCTTCTAAACAAGTCTGGGATAGACTATGTAGCATGTATGAAGGTTCTGTCGATACAATTGCTACCAAAAAGATTAACCTTAAGAGGGCTAATGAAAAATTCCTCTATATAAAGCAACACAGCCGTCTCAATAACACTTTGTGTTTGTCACCACAAGTGTGTGTCACTTATATTTCTCTTGTAATTGTTTAGATATATTAAATTACCCTTATTCATAATAGTTAAGAATATTGGCCGTATTTTATTACGGCAATCTCCGGAATGGTATGAAGATTTCCAAGATTGGAATAGAGAAATTTATCTAAAGTGCAGCTATAATGGTCTTCAATTCTCCAGATTTTCGACGGAATGAAAAAGACATATATGGTAGAATCGTAACCATAGAATATGATCCGAATCGAAATGCATACATTTGTCTCATACACTATAGGGATGGTGAGAAGAGATATATTTTACATCCCAGGGGGGCTATAATTGGAGATACCATTGTTTCTGGTACAGAAGTTCCTATAAAAATGGGAAATGCCCTTCCTTTGAGTGCGGTTTGAACTATTGATTTGATTCTTGTAGTTCCGGAGGATCCAGCTACAGGAGAACCAGGAACGGAGAGCTTTCCCCCCTTTTCCGCCGACTCTTTGGCCTTAAGAACAGTTTTAGTTTGTCTAGACTTAGCAATTATTAGTTCATTTGTATTCTTGTAAGACAAGTTGTAATATCGACCATGCATTCATCGTTTAAATCAATGATACATATGATTAGACTTGCTTAGATCTTTGCACTTCAACTCTATTCTTGTTCTTGTTCTTTACTTTCTGCATTTACTTTCCTATCTAGATTAATTAAACATAAGTGTGCAATTCGTGGACTGTCAAGTGGTATCAGAGCCACTGTTTCTAAATTATTGAAACAAGATCTATTTGCATACTTATTTTCTTCTTAAAATTCTATACTTTCTCTTCTTTCTAAATCTTCTAATCTTCCATCTCCTATTCAATCTCTTGTTAATGATCTCGACGCTGATGAGAAACAGGAGATGTTCAGCGACTTCATGGACTTTGCCCTGGTCGCTGGAAAAAGGTACTCTAGAAAATGGAACAACCGTAAGTCGGTTGCTCCATATAAGCCTCCTGTTGATAAATCTCAAGAGGAGTGCTGGAGATGTGGTAGGAAAGGTCACTACCAGAAGGAGTGCAGAGTTGCTATTCCAACTCCTGCTGCTCCCAAAACTAACTCCTCTAAACCTGCTGATGAGTACAGGAACAAATACTATCAACTCAAAGCAAAGGTGGCTGAAATGGAGGAGGCCAAGACACCAGCAAAAGGGCTGGTGGCTGAAGAGCATGACTGGGCTGAATCAGATGATTCAGACAGTGAAGAATATGTAGATGCCATGTGCCTTATGGCACTTGCTGATGGTGATGCACTGACGAAAGACCAAGTTTCTTCCAGTCAGTGGGTGAACGTCACCATCAAAAAGGTATGTGCACATTCTGCTGCTTCTGACGAAGATAAATCTAAAATCTTCGAATCCTTGCTTTGTGATATCCAGTTCGTTGAATCTATACGAGCTGAGATCCAGTCTAAACTTGACTCTGTCTGTTCAGAGTTGAGTGAAAAATCTAAAAAACTCAATGAGTTGAGAAATGTTCATGTTGAACTTCAATCTCATGAGTTGCTGGCACAGAAGGTTCAGCTTGAAAATGAAAAACTCAAGCTTGAAGTTGCCAACCTCAGGAAGATTGTGACCTCATGGTCAAAAGCTTCCAGGTTTCACCACAAGTGCTTGAATGAACAAGTCCCTGCCCAGGTTCAGGCAGTGATAGGCGGCGATTTTGAAGCTGCTGCCACCCTCTCTGACTTGTTCAATGATGATGTGAAACCTGAAATCTCCATTCCTCCTTCTACTGTTATCTCTCCTGAAGAGATGAAAAATGGTACTTCATTAGAGGTCTTAATGATTACCATACTGAAATGGAAGCTGGTTCTACCTCTTCTAACACCAGCCACCCATCTCCATCTACTGAGGAAAATGGTGCAAGCTCCTCAGCAAGCACCAGCAACCCCTTTCCTCAGCTTCCCATAATTGGCATGATGCCAAATGAAGGAAGAGTCCAATACTCTTCTGGGGAATCTTTTGAAGGAGATATTGGAAGTGATGGTTTTAAACCTGTCGCTCCTCAGCAGCTTACCATCAAAGCTACTGAACCCTTCAAAAGAAGTAAGGTCGCTGTCCCATATGACTATAGCACGCCTCAGCGAGCTAATACGGTCAATCAGCAACTTCAACAAGTTGTTCCTCAACCCTCTTCTTCTTCATCTTCTCAGCAACCACCTGCCCATGCTGATAGTAAAACTGATCAGCATGAACGTCTTATAAAAAGACGTGTCAGGTTTGGTGATGCCAGATATCAGCAAGTGGGACCTTCTCAGGTCAAACCTGCTGATAAACAGGCTCATCAACAGGCACTTCAATCTATGCCTGTTCCTTCTAATATGAGGCACACCACTCCTCAAAGAAGAAGACCTCATTCTCAAAATAGGTCCACCACTCCTCAGAAAGGATACGTGCCACATCAACAAGTTAGACCTAATACTCCTCAGAGAGGACACTTGCCACATCAGCAAGTAAGGTCCACTACTCCAAAAAGGGAGTATCTACCTCATAGGCAAATGAGGTCAGCTACCCCAATCAGCAATCTAGACCGATCACTCCCAAAAGAATGCATGAGTCTCATCAGCAGGGTCCTTCTTCTTCTTCTCACCCTGTTGTTAAACAAGCTTGGAGTGTAGTCAAGGGATCACAAAATCCCTCTACTTCTCAATTAGAGGATCCAAAAGGAAAGTCCATTTTGGGTCCTGATCCTAAGATGCCTCAGCTGACACTTAAGCAAAAGCATAAGTCTAAGCAAAAGAAAAAGGCATCTTCCACCTCTGACCCTCAAATTAACGAGCTCACTCAGCGAGTTAATGATCTCTCTTCTCAACTGAAGGAATTCTTCCTTCAAAATCAAAAGGGTAGTACCTCTGATAAAAAATGCTACATATGTGGCAGCAGAGGTCATGTTGCTACTGATTGTGATAACTCCAGGGATGCTCCTGAAGTTGTCATTCAACCTAATCCTCCTTCCTCAACAGTTGCTTCCTCCTCCACTATGGTCAGCGAAAGTTCTTCTGCTGAACATGAAAACAGTGTAAGAGACACAGCTATTCTCACTGAGGAAAACATTGCTGACTTCATTGCAGCCCAGCATGTATCCGTCCCTCACTCTCAAAGGGTTATTACCAGTGAATTTGGTGAACCAGCTATGATAGTTGAGTTCAGTGATACTGATGTGGTCTGCAATGTGGTCTTCATTCAATCTAATAATACCACAACTCCATTTGATGGTGATGAATCATCTTATGGCACCTTTCCTCTAGATTCTCTTCCTTCTCATCCTTCTACACAAGCTGAAGAGGAAACCTCTGAAGCTGCTACTATTAATCCTGCTGATCTTGCTGTCAGCGAATTTAATAGTGAACCTATCTAATTCCTTCTGTCGTATCCATGCAGGGCTCGCTGGGAAAAGGTGTGTGGTACTTGAACAGTGGCTGTTCAAAACACATGACTGGCACTAAGACCCTGCTGGATAACTACGTAGAGGCTGCTGGCCCTACTGTAGTGTTTGGAGATAACTTCACTGGACAAACTGAAGGTTATGGTCATCTCTCTAATGGCCTCATTAAGTTCACCAAGGTCGCTTATGTAAATGGAAACTGTATGCTGTTTCTTACTAGACCAACTAGTCAGCTTCCCCCCCCCCAACAGTTGACATCCACCACTGGTGCTTTTCCTATCTAACATGCAACCAACATAGTCAGAATCAGAATATGCAACTAAGTCAAAACTAGAGTCTTTGGGATACCAGAGACCCAGTGTGGAGGTACCTTTTAGATATTTAAAAATTCGCTTGACAGCGAGAGATGAGACTCCCTAGGCGAGGCTTGATATCTTGCACACAAACAAGTAGCAAACATGATATCAGGGCAACTCGCTGTGAGATACATCAGCGAGCCGATCATTCCCCGATAGTGAGTGGGGTTCACATGCTTACCTGTAGGATTAGCATGGAGATTGTTTAGAGGAGACATAGGAGTGGCCTTAGTTGTCACATTGGACATATCAAATTTGGCCAGCATGTCTCGAATGTGCTTCTCCTGATTAATGAAAATCCCATTTGGGAGTTGGCGAATTTGCAGTCCAAGAAAGAAGGTCAGCTCACCCATCATGCTCATCTCAAAATGAGAGGACATCAGGGAGCTGAACTTGGTACAAAGTTTCTTGCTGGAGGACCCAAAGATGATGTCATCCACATAAATCAGGACATAAAGGACGTCAGCACCTTTTCTACAGATAAAGAGGGTGCTGTAAATGGACCCTCGCTGAAACTTGTTAGAGAGAAGAAATTCAGAAAGAGTGTCATACCAGGCTCTAGGAGCCTGTTTAAGACCATAGAGTGCCTTATAAAGACGATAGACATGGTGTGGCTTAGCTGGATCTTCAAAACCAGGTGGCTGCTTAACATAAACTTCCTCGTCGAGTTTTCCATTTAGGAAGGCACTCTTGACATCCATCTGATATACTGTGAAGTTTCTGTAAGCAGCATGTGCCAGGAATAAGCGAATTGCTTCCAATCGGGTCACTGGTGCAAATGTTTCATCATAATCAACACCTTCTTCCTGAAGGTATCCTTGTGCAACCAGCCTAGCCTTGTTACGAGTAACTACACCATCTTCGTCCATTTTGTTCCTATAAACCCATTTTGTCCCAATGGGTTCTTTGTCAGCAGGTAGAGGAACAAGAAACCAGACATGCTGTCGTTTAAACTGGGTAAGTTCCTCTTGTATAGCCTCTACCCATGAAGGATCAGCCATTGCTTCTCCTATGTTTTTAGGAGTGATCATTGACAAGAAGTTCACATAGAGACATGTGTTTCTCGTCGCTGATCGAGTAACTATCCAAGGATCACCAATTACTTGGTGAACTGGATGACTAGAAGTCCATTTAAGTGCTGGAACACTTGATGAACCTAGTTGAGTGTCAGCGGAAGACTGAGAGATGGGTTCAGTAGAAAGATCATTGTAAGAGGAGAAGTCAATGGTAAGAATGGGATCAGAAAGGGTATGATCAGATGAGCCATTCGACTGAATTGAGTTATCATTGATGTTGGAGTCATCAGCTGACTCCATATCATCAGCATTAGCTGATGCATCATGAAACTCTTCCTCAGCAGAGTCATCAACATGCAGATCATCAGCCAGTGATCTAGGTTTGGCTGATGCAGCATGGATTGATCTTAAGATAGGCTCAACTGGCTCAATCGAGTAGATATGAGCAGCAACTTGCTCTAGTTCAGTATCAGCTGAACTATCCTGTGTGTCATGCTGAATATTTTCAGGCAGTGAGCAAGATGCATCAACAAATGAGTCAGCTTCCTCAGTAAGAGGATCAGCGGGCTCATTGAAAATGACTTCAGATGAAGTAGTTTGGATGTCCTTAAGAGCTGATGAACTTTCATCAAAGGTAACATGAATGGATTCGTCCACCTTCTGAAGGCGAGTATTAAATACTCCGAATGCCTTACTGATGGAAGAATATCCAAGAAAGTATCCATCGTCAGCTTTAGGATCAAATTTTTCTAAGTGATCCTTATTGTTTAGAATGAAAACAGGGCATCCAAATACATGGAAGTATTTTATTTGAGGTTTCTTACCTTTCAAAACCTCGTAAGCTGTCTTGTCATGTCTTTTAACAATGAGACATCTATTCTGAGTATGACAAGCAGTGCTGACAGCTTCTGCCCAGAATTTACTAGGAAAAGAAGACTCACTGAGCATGGTACGTGCTGCCTCTATAAGGGTTCTGTTTCTTCTTTCAGCAACACCATTTTGCTCAGGAGTTCTGGTGGAAGAGAAGTTTTGTGAGATCCCTTGATCAGCACAAAAGGATTCAAGAGTGTGGTTTCTAAACTCAATGCTGTTAGGTCCAGATTTAGTCCAGATTTACTGGACTCGCTCCAGACTCGACTACTGGAGCCTCACTGAAGATCTGTCCAGAAACGTGTTCTACTGGACCTACTCCAGACTTGGAATCTGGAGTCCCCCTGAAGATTTGTCCAGAAATAATGGAAGACCAGTGAGCAAATACTTGTATATGAAATCTGGAGTATTCTCCAGATGAGCTCACTGGACTTCACCCCAGTCCAGATCAACTCTACTGAAGACATTCTCACTGAAGTCAAAGACTGAAGTCAGAATAAAGAAGACTTACAAATGGCGGAGTCCACTGGAAGTCTTACCAGATCTGTACACTGGAGGATTGTCAGTGTTCTAGACCCTACAAGTCTGAACACTGATATCGAGGATTGACTTTTCCCTTTACACACTTTCCAAAGAACAATCCACTTGTTCTTTACCAAAGTATACGTGTGTAAAGGTGGTTGGATAAAAGGATACAAAGTCATTTGATGTGACTTTATCCTTATTCCTTATCCAATACATTTAATGTTCTTGTCGGATCATTAAATGTATGCAACCATATTTGTACGGCACAAAATTCACTGGTGAATTTTGTTGCCTATAAATACAAAGTCATTTCCTTGAGAAAAATACTTTTAAGCATACATTTTGCATTTAAGTGAATTTGTCTAAATACTCTCGATCTTAAACAGGGATACTTCACAACTTTAAGTATCTCAATCCAAAAGAGTTATTTGACAAATATAGATCATTTGTAATTCATAGGTTGTTAGGATACATACTTATTTGTATTATCTTGATTCCGCACAACCTTGTATTTTATTTAACATCATAAATAAAATACACAATTGAAAAATACATAATGTTTCACTTTACTTGTTTATTGCTTTAAGTCTTGTATTACTTTGTTTATATATTCTTGCATTTATTTACAAGTAATACTAGTCCATTCTAGTGATTATTAAACTTGTTGTATTTTACACTTTCCTGGTTAACCATCGAACTTAAGGGACTCACAATTGGTATCAGAGCAGAAGGCTAAACATTGCCCATTGCAACTCTGTATGGAGCTTTCAGGTACACTGAAGAAAATCAAGCTCGGAGAGTGGTGGCAGAACAAGATGCTTTTAACCATGCCTCCAGTAGTCCTAATGTGGTTAGTCATACTGAAATATAAAAAGCTTAAGGCCCAGATTGCTCTCATGGCACAACAAATTGAAAACAATAATAAGTGTATGATTGCAACAACTGAAGAGAAGTGGGTTCCTTCTGATGAATCATCTGTTGATGAAGAAGAAGAAAGAGATTGCTGTTACATGGCTCTGGCAGACGATGAGCACCTGGTGAAGGAAGATGTCACATTTGGACGATGGGTAGACATTGTTATTAAGAAGGTTAGTGATTATGATTGTGCAACTGACCAAGAACTAAAACTGGACATAGCTGAAGCTCTTAATTCTGATTTGATATTTGTAGAAACTGTTAGATCTGATTGTGTAAATGGTCTAGAAACAGATTTTTCTGAAATAACCGTCTTAAAATCAAAATTGAAAGAACTTCAAGACATTGAACTGGCATTTCAAGCCCAGGGTCTGGTAACTGAACAATTGATTCAAGAAAAACAAGATCTTGAAGTCATTTTAGAGAAAGAAAAATTGGTAATTAAATCATGGCTAGAAACCAAAAAGCCATATGATGCTGGAGTAAATCAATTTCCTGCTCAAAAACGTGCATACTTAGATGGAAATACTCATGTAGCATCATTAATTCCAGTAATCGATCGATTACCAGAGGAGTTCAGGCCCACCACTGTTTATGATGAGCCTGTAACTCCCATGACCAATATTTACCCAGTTCAATCCCCAGAGGTCAAGACTGGAGCATTCTAGATGACTGCTCCAGTTAAAGAGGTTTATCGGAATAAACCTTTGCCTCAGACCAATCCCCTACCTAAGCCTAGGACTGGAAAGGCTAAGGTGTCATCTGAAGAAAATATTTGTCCAGGTTAGAGAGCCAGATTCAAATTCTGACTCGTCAATCTCAAAGTTTTAATGCAAGATTAAACTTTATTGAGGGTACTTCATCTGGCCCTAGACAAAATACAAAACCTTTTGCTAAGAAGTTAAATCTATTTCTCCAGTTGAGAAAAAGAAAAAGGTTTCAAAACTATCAACCCCAGTGGTCTTTTCAACTAAGACCACTGTTGAAGAAAGTAAACTAAACCAGATTGCCCCAGGGACCTATAAGGGAGGGTCCAGTGAACCCATCAGTCAATGGGTTCCCAAATCTAACTGATAAGTATCTGGTGTATGTGCAGGGCGATCGAAAGAAATATATCTGGTATCTTGACAGTGCTGCTGGCAGGACGATGACTGGATGTAAGACCCTGCTGGAGGAGTTCACCATTTCCGATGGACCCTCCATTACTTTTGGAAATGATGGTTGTGGAAAGACTGAGGGATACGGTGTTCTGAACAACGGACAAGTCAAGTTTAGACGTGTTGCATTTGTGAATGGTTTGAAATACAACCTGATCAGTGTAAGTCAACTGTGTGATGATGGCTATCAAGTTCTATTCAATATTGATCAGGGTATCGTATTCAACAAGGACTGGAAGGTAGTGTTGATTGCTCCCAGAAAAGGGAATGTGTACGTGATGGATATGGAAAGCTCTCCTTCAGAGCAGTGTTTCTATACTCAAGCTGATGAAGACACAAACTGGTTATGGCACAAAAGGTTATCCCATTTAAATTTCAAAAATATTAATAAGTTGTCCAGAAAACAACTTGCAGATAGGATACCTTCAGTTTCCTTCAAAAAGGAAAGGCCATGTCCAGGATGTGAGATGGGTAAGCAAAAACGTACCAGTTTCAAGACCAGACAGAATTTCAGCATATCTGAACCCCTTCATATGCTTCATATGGACCTCTTTGGTCCAGTGAATGTTCAGACTCGTGCTGGTAAAAGATACACCCTGGTGATCGTAGATGAATTCTCCAGATATTGTTGGGTGATCTTTCTGAGGTCTAAAAGTGAAGCTGCTGCTGAAATCATCAGTCTTATCAAGCAAATTGAGCTCAAGTACAGTCGAAAAGTGTGTCAGTTAAGAAGTGACAATGGAACAGAATTCCAGAATGCAACTCTGGAGTCATTCTGTACTGACACTGGCATCTCCCAGAATTTCTCATCAGCCCGCTCTCCAGAACAAAATGGAGTGGTGGAAAGGAAGAATCGAACGCTGATAGAAGCTGGTAGGAGTATGCTTGCTGAATCTGGTCTGTCTACCTGTTCTGGGCAGAAGCAATTGCAACTGCTTGCCACACCCAGAATCGATCAGTGTACATCAAAAGACACAAAAAGACAGCCTATGAAGTTTTAAGAAATAGAAAACCAAATATTGGTTATTTTCACGTTTTTGGATGTCCAGTTTACATCCTGAACGACTCCAGTCAGTTAGGCAAATTTGATGCCAAAACTGATGAAGGGTATTTCTTAGGCTATTCAGCCATTCGCAAGGCCTTCAGAGTCTACAACAAGAGACTGGAGAAGGTCCATGAGTCAATTCATGTAACATTTGATGAATCAAATGCTGCAATCAACAAGAAGCCAGCCCTTGACTCTCCCCCAGTAACTCCAATTGTCTTTTGTGAATCTGATCCTATAAACGACAAAAATGAAGATTCAAAAGACACAGTTTCCAGTCATCCTGATCTGGAACCTGTTCAGAAAAAGAAACTCTCCAGTAGTACTCCATTCTATCATTCTATTATTTTGAAACTACCCTCTGAAATTAGTATTGGATCAGATGTTCGTACTACTCCCCCAGTATCAGTGTCAGTTGTGAATAGACCAGAAATGTATTCTTATGAAGAATTCCAAACTGAACCAGTACTTCAGGAAATGCCTTCAAATGAAGAATTTCATGATGCAAATCGTGATTTAAATGACTCAGATGAAGATACTGAAGTAGTCTGGCAAGATCCTCCTCTAGAAGCAACTCCAGAGGAGACTCAACTGAATTCTTGCACTGATATTGTTGTCAGTAACAATCCTGGTCAGTACTCCAGATGGACAAAAGCTCATCCTATTGATCAGATCATAGGTGACTCCAGTAGAGGAGTTCAGACCAGAAGAGCCTCCAGTAATCAATGCTTATACGTTAGTTTCTATCTTTGATGGAACCAAAGAAGATTGACGAGGCTATGGAAGATCCAAGCTGGGTGACTGCTATGCAAGAAGAGCTTCACCAGTTTGAAAGGAACAAGGTCTGGTATCTGGTTCCTTTCCCAGTTGGAAAGAAGGAACCAATTGGAACAAGATGGGTCTTCAGAAACAAAGTAGATGAAGATGGCCACGTAATCAGAAACAAGGCCAGACTGGTAGCACAAGGCTACTGCCAGTTGTTAGTGCACGTTTTGGTGCACAATTTGTGTCCGATACATCTCAATTAAAGGGCTGTTACTTTACAGAGATTATCCAGACAACTGGACAAACTCGTGTGAACAGTACCACGAGTCTGGACAAACTCGTGTGAACAGTAACACGAGTTTGGCCAATCACGTGTTACTGTAGCACGTGTTTGGTCCACGAGTTTGAAGCCCAGCCCATTTCTAGCCTATATATAGTGTTCTTAGGTTTCGGTTTTAGGTAATGATTTTAGTTGCAACAGATTTCATTCACGGCAGGCTGAGGTATGCGCAAACCTCAGTCCGTAAGTCCACCATATTATTCGATTATCAAGAGTCGTCTCGTTGATTGTAATCCGTAATCATCGTAGATGTATTGTAAACGGATTTATTCATTGTAATCATTCGACTAATGATAAAGGAATTCTGTTTTTATCTCCTGTTTCTTATTGATTTCGTGTTTGTTTCATTCAATTACCTCAATAACGATTATGTTTGGATTCCGCATTTACATAGTCGTAGGAATCTCGAATCGATCGGTCCCCTGCACTTTCACCAGTCAGATGTCGACTTTGATGAATCATTTGCTCCAGTGGCTAGACTTGAAGCGATCAGAATATTCTTAGCATTCGCTGCTTATCATCAGTTCAAGGTCTACCAGATGGATGTAAAGAGTGCTTTCTTGAATGGAAAGCTTGAAGAAGAAGTTTATGTCAGACAACCACCAGGTTTCGTTGATGAAAAGCATCCACATTGGGTATATCGTCTGGACAAAGCGCTTTATGGCCTCAGACAAGCCCCACGTGCCTGGTATGACACTCTGACTAAACATTTGTTGAAAAATGGTTTCAAACGAGGTGCAATTGACAATACCTTATTTATTCTTCATGAAAAAGGTAATCTGTTAATGGTACAAATTTATGTTGATGATATTATTTTTGGGTCCACTGATGAAAACATGTGCAAGAAATTTTCAAAAATAATGTCAACTGAATATGAGATGAGTTTGATGGGTGAACTAACATATTTTCTTGGACTCCAGATTAAACAAAACAAAGATGGCATCTTTATTAATCAGGAGAAATATGTTAGAGATCTTTTAAAGAAATTTGATATGAACTCTTCACCATCTAAACCAACTCCAATTTCTGCACCACTGACACTGGACTTCGATCCAGATGGAAAACCAGTGAACACCAATGTCTATAGAGGCATGGTTGGTTCACTGATGTATTTGACTGCCAGTAGACCAGATATTATGTTTTCAACATGTTTATGTGCTAGATATCAGTCTAATCCAAAGGAATCTCATATGATTGCTGTAAAGCGCATACTGAAGTACCTTAAAGGTGTCCCCAGTCTAGGTCTTTGGTATCCCAAAGGCTCAGGCATGGATCTAATGGGTTATTCAGATTCAGATCATGCAGGTTGTAAGATAGATAGGAAATCCACAACTGGTGGATGTCATTTCCTAGGTGGCAACTGGTCAGCTGGACCAGTAAGAAGCAAACTTCAGTTTCATTGTCCACTGCTGAAGCTGAATACGTGTCTGCAGCCAGTTGTTGTGCTCAGATACTCTGGATGAAGAACCAGTTGCTTGATTATGGTATTAAATATTCAAAGACCCCAATCTTTTGTGATAATACCAGTGCCATTGCTATCTCAAACAATCCAGTCATGCACTCCAGAACGAAGCACATTGATCTCAGGTATCACTTTATTCGTGATCATATTATGAAAAACAACATTGAACTCCATTTTATTCCCACTGACAAACAACTCGCTGACATTTTTACCAAACCTCTGGATTTCAAAACTTTTGAATATCTTGTTGGTGAGTTGGGAATGTTAAACCCTTAAATCTGGTAACTGCTCAGATATTGAACGCCTTTGTGTACTATCTTTGCATTATTAGATTTCTGGAACATTCCAGGGAAAGACTTGAAAGATATTTTTTCTTAAAAAATGTTTTAAGTTCAAGGGGAATTTATTAATTTATTTTCTCACTGGACAAACTCTTCAGAAAATATTACTGGTGCTTTGTAAATATGTCCCTCTCACTGGTAACTGGACAGGTTGAAGTGCGTGTTTGAGGTGACTTATGTCTCCTTGTAAATGTGTCCTTCTCATTTGTCTGAATTAGTTGACATGCAAGTTTGAGGTTACCAGTCTTTCAAAAATGGTTTTCACTGGTACTTTACTGGAGTGTCCCTCCAGTGTACCATCAGTACATGTTCACTGGACTAATCCACCAGTGATACTGGAGTGTCCAGTCAACCTCCAGATGCACTGAATTATGTCATAATATTTTCTAAATACTTGGTCATTGTGTGTGCCACGTAAGCAAATCTTTTTGGAGATATTTTAATCCTACGTGGCATGTAAATTTTTCAACGTAATGATGGTATTTTTACCTTAGGAAATCAAAAAGAGCAACTTGTTAGTGTTTGTGGGTTGTAAACTGTCACACATTTATGTGTGATGTGATGTAATTAATGCGGATCTCAGAACCTCGATCAAAATTATATTTGATAATTTCAAATAAACCGTTTGAGTTCCACATTCTTTCTCCTATATATACCCACTTTCAATTTCATTTGCATTTACTTCGAACATATTTACTCCCAAATCTTTCAAATTCCTTCATTTACTTCTTCATTCAATTTTCCAATCATCATCATCTCTCTTATTTACTCCATTTATATTCAATTCCTTCATCAATTCTTCATCATAACCTATATATATATATTCAATTTCATCTTCATTTATTCTGTATAAAATGGCACCTAGACAGTCAAAATCGCTCAAAAATCTCCTTGCTGCTGAATATGCTCCTTCTGATAATGTTGACAGGGCACCTCATATCAATCTTGAGGCAAATGCCATTAGAATCAACATGAATAACTGGATGGCAAGACTCTCTCTCTCCAGTGTTCATGATGCCCAATCGATTATTGGGAGATTAAACTCATTCTTTCTCTCTTGCCCATTATATGGTGCGTTAACATTAAATCCAGAAAGGATGTACCACGAGTACCTGTGTGAATTCTGGTACACTGCAACATTTGATGATGAAACTTCATCTATCAATAATACTCTCAAGGGAGGTACCAGATCCCTTGGTTTCACTGCAAGTCTGCTCAGGTCTGTTCTACAGTTAAACTATCATGATTAGAATGAGTTGCCTATTGAGCTTCCCACTGGTATCAATACAAGGGAAGTATGCAGGCTGATGGGGCACACGGATATCTTGGATGAGCATGGTCAGCTATCCAGGAAAGGGACTATCTACATGAGCAAGCTGTCAGACTCATGGAGATATTTCTTCACTCATATTGTTGAATGTCTGGGAGGCAGTTCTGGAGGGTTAGACCAGATCAATCAAACCCATCTCTAGATTGCCTACTGTTTATAGTTTGGGCTTAGAGTGGACTTCGCCCAGATTCTTTTTGATGACTTGATTGAGCGTCTCAGAGTGAAGGGAAGAAAACCTTTTGTTCCATATATTCGTTTCCTTTCACTGCTGTTTAAAAATGGTCTTGGAGACCAGTATGATTTTGATACTACTCACTTTTCTGTGAGTGAGTATATGAGAGATTTGGTCAATCTCAGATCTCCACTAGACGAGGTAGATATTCCTCAGTCCATGCTTTCCTTCCAAATGGAAGAAGCTGGGATGGCTCCAGATAGAGGTCAAGCTGTTGAAAGAGCCTCTGGAGACCAAGATGTACAGATAATTGAGGCTGTACAACCCATCAGACAAGTTGCTCCAGAAGGTCAAGTACAAGAAGTTATTGAACCTTCCAGACGACCTAGAACTAATAGGCGTCTGATGAGAGCAGGACTTCAGGTAAATCCTGAAAGACATCCTGGTGATGTTATGAATCTAGATGGATCGCCAATTTATGAACAAGAGGTTGTTGAGCAGGTTGTTGAGGAAGTTGAAGAAGATGTTCAGACTGATGAACATGTTTCTGGTGAGCAAGAGGCTCCACTGGACTTGAATGTAGAGGCTGGTGAACAAGTGAATGTAGAGACTGGTGAACAGTCTGGTGAACAGACAGTTGGGATTGCTCCAGAATGGGATGATGTTGACTCCCCAATGTCTGAAGGCTTTGATGTTAACATGAATTTTCTGGGTGAAGATGTACAAGAAGAAGAAAATCTACCAGAAATGCCAACACCTACACCAGAAATGCCACCACCTACACCAGAAATGCCAACACCTCCACCAGAAATGCCACCACCACCACCACCTTCAATTCCAGAACACACTCAATACTTCACTCCAGCAACCACTCAACCTTCACAATCTCAACTTCCACCTCATGCGCCGGAGTCACCAGTTGCAACATCTGAAGCTGCAACTGAAGAGGACTGGGCACAAGTTCCTCTAATGACCAGATTACCTTCAACTCTTGAACCTCCCAGTGGTCTCTCCACTTCATCTTCTGCCGAGGTCCAAGGCCTTTTAAGTAAGGTGGCGGACCTGGAGAGATCGCTCCAGACTTCATCTCAGGTTATTTCAGACTTCAAATCTTTATTATCAAATAACCTGGCATCTGAGATGAATGTCTTTGCTGGGAATGAGAAGCTGGTTTATGAGAAGCTTGATGAACTGGTACTGGCCACAAACAAAAACACTGAAAGTTTCAAAGTGGCAGTCCAGGGATTAGAGACAAGGTTGGTTAATTCTGTTCAGACTGCAGTCACTGGCGAACTGGCAGGTCTGAAGGAAGATGTTCAGAACTTGGTTTTCAGGGTCAGTTCTCTGGAGACTAGACCCACACTAGACCAGGATGCAGTTGTCAGCACAATAAGTGATGCATGTACAAGGAAGTTCAGAAACAATATGCTGAAAGAAATATGTGAAGAAGTTTCTGAGACTGTTCTTCGTAGCATTCATGGTGGGGTGTTACCCCAAGTAGACAAGTTACTGGATGAGAAGTTGCCAAAACACTTGCCTGAAGCTGTTGCAAATGTTCAGAAGGAAGTGCAGGCACTTAAGAAAGTTGTGACTGAAACAACTCCAGTAGCAGGTACAACATTTGGTGCACTGGACAGACTTATGCTTGAAGAATTATGGAATGATCTCAAGTCAAGGACTGGTGATCATTCCAAGGGGGAAAAGTCGTCTGGTGACCAAACACTGAAGCAATTGTCACAAAGAGCATATGGACTGAAGCCGGGCTAACTGAAGGAGCTACTGGTACTGAAGCCAGTGAGCCCCAGTTTGAGTCCTTCCCAGATATTCCATCAACTCTGAAGTCAGTTAAGGGAAAACAACAAATGGAATCTGGAGAGGAAGAGCAAACTGTTGAAGATGCTGATGATGAAACATCCAAGAAGCTTGAACAAGAATGCATCATGATAGAGATTTTCAAAAGAAATCAAAAAGATGAACTGCTGGCCCATCAAAAGGAGATGGCAACTATGGGTACTCTGGATTCTTACAATGCTGGCAGGTTAGGCATTAATATTGAAGTGTATAAAAAGATGAAGGATGACCCCAGAGTTCATCAATGTTTGAGTTTATTGGATGATGTTCATGTACGCTCTTTCTACGCCGAAGAGGAACAAGTGTATGATTCTATAATTTATGGCGTGAGTGTACCAGAACTCATCAGACAAAGAAAGGATGAACTAGTAAGTCTCCAGAAAAAGATAAGAAAGAATGCTGGTGCTCTGGAGATAGAGTACAGGAAGAGACTTACTGGTTTACCAAAATTGACTGCCAGACAAATCAAAGCAATCAAAGATGCTGATGTAAGCAATTTCATTCCCCTGGACACTTCTCGAAAAATCAATCGTCAAGAACTCCAATCTGTTGTAGAGCAAAGGAGAGTGTCCAGGGAAACTGAATCATTGATCCAGACAGCCAAGCTGAGAGAAAAGTACAATGAGATGTTAAACTTCAGGGCTGATGCCAGAAGGATCACTAGTGCTGAAATCAAATTGGCTGAAAACAATGAAGGCATGTCTAAGTTTGAAGTAAAGTTGACCAGGGAGGGTAACTTTACTGATGAGAGGAGAAGTACTTCAGTCCAAGCATTTGGATGGAGTGAACTGAAAGAAATTGCTTTAACGTTCAGGGGGAAGACAAATGTGTCGACTGATGTTAAAGCATTTCTGAAAAGGATTGAAAAGGTATGGAGAAGAAAGCAACAGATGGAAGTTGCAATGGGCATAAGATCACCAGATTCAATACCATCTTCTCCATCACCAAAGAGAAAGGCTACTGAAGATGCTCCAGGACAGACATCAAAAAGAAGGGCCTGACTCTTATCATTTACTTGTTGTAAATTATTGTTTTATGAAAATTGTAAACTATTTATCAGTTGATGTATGTAATAATAGTTGCAATTTTTGGTTCATATAAGTAAATGATCAGATTTAGTCTAAGTTAGAACTTAAATGATGAAACTGAAAACACTCATGATCTATAAAGTGTTTTCCAGTAACTTAGATTTTTAGACTAAGTCAAACTTGTGTTTTTCAAGCATACAAAATGTATAGATTCAAGCTTGAAAAACACTTGCATTATTTCTAAACAAATAGGGGGAATTTGTTAGGTCCAGATTTAGTCCAGATTTACTGGACTCGCTCCAGACTCGACTACTGGAGCCTCACTGAAGATCTGTCCAGAAACGTATTCTACTGGACCTACTCCAGACTTGGAATCTGGAGTCCCCTTGAAGATTTGTCCAGAAATAATGGAAGACCAGTGAGCAAATACTTGTATATGAAATCTGGAGTATTCTCCAGATGAGCTCACTGGACTTCACCCCAGTCCAAATCAACTCTACTGAAGACATTCTCACTGAAGTCAAAGACTGAAGTCAGAATAAAGAAGACTTACAAATGGCGGAGTCCACTGGAAGTCTTACCAGATCTGTACACTGGAGGATTGTCAGTGTTCTAGACCCTACAAGTCTGAACACTGATATCAAGGATTGACTTTTCCCTTTACACACTTTCCAAAGAACAATCCACTTGTTCTTTACCAAAGTATACGTGTGTAAAGGTGGTTGGATAAAAGGATACAAAGTCATTTGATGTGACTTTATCCTTTTTCCTTATCCAATACATTTAATGTTCTTGTCGGATCATTAAATGTATGCAACCATATTTGTACGGCACAAATTCACTGGTGAATTTTGTTGCCTATAAATACAAAGTCATTTCCTTGAGAAAAATACTTTTAAGCATACATTTTGCATTTAAGTGAATTTGTCTAAATACTCTCGATCTTAAACAGGGATACTTCACAACTTTAAGTATCTCGATCCAAAAGAGTTATTTGACAAATATAGATCATTTGTAATTCATAGGTTGTTAGGATACATACTTATTTGTATTATCTTGATTCCGCACAACCTTGTATTTTATTTAACATCATAAATAAAATACACAATTGAAAAATACATAATGTTCCACTTTACTTGTTTATTGCTTTAAGTCTTGTATTACTTTGTTTATATATTCTTGCATTTATTTACAAGTAATACTAGTCCATTCTAGTGATTATTAGACTTGTTGTATTTTACACTTTCCTGGTTAACCATCGAACTTAAGGGACTCACAAATGCCATGATCGCTCCTGAGTTCTTTAACCCTTATACTGTTGAGATTTTCCATTTTCTTGATGAAATTGATAATCTCTTCAGCAGCATCACTCTTGGAATGAAGAAAGATATCCAAGTGTATCGTGAATATTCATCCACAATTACTAAAGTGTATCTGCTACCCTTTAGACTTTGGACATTTACTGGACCAAACAGGTCCATGTGGAGAAGATGAAAGCAGCCAGTGATAGAGTTGGCCTGCTTTGTTTTGAAAGTGGCTCTATGGCTTTTACCTTTTTCACAAGCACCACAGAGTCTATCCTTTTCAAAAGAGAGATGAGGAAGGCCACGAACAAGGTTCTTTTTGGCCAGAGAGTTGATGGTTTTGAAATTCACATGCGACATACGCTTGTGCCATAACCAATTGAGTTCAGCTGCTGACTTAGCAAAGAAACAAGTCTCACTGTCAGTCTTGATAGGAGTGAAGTCCACAAGATATACATCTCGTTTTCTTGGAGCGACCAAGATGACTTCCTTGTTTACATTAACAACAGTGCCTTGATGCTTTTCAAGAATTACTTTGTTGTCAGCATCACGGAGTTGGCATATACTGATAAGATTATGTTTCAAACCATTTACATAAGCAACCTTGGTGAACTTAATGAGACCATTTGAGAGATGACCATATCCTTCAGTTTGTCCAGTGGAGTTATCACCAAACACTACAGTAGGGCCAGCAGCCTCTACGTAGTTATCCAGCAGGGCCTTAGAGCCAGTCATGTGTTTTGAACAGCCACTGTCCAAGTACCACACACCTTTTCCCAGCGAGCCCTGCATGGATACATAGAAGGATTTAGATAGGTTCACTATTAAACTCGCTGACAGCAAGATCAGCAGGGTTAATAGCAGCAGCTTCAGAGGTTTCCTCTTCAGCTTGTGTAGAAGGATGAGGAGGAAGAGAATCTAGAGGAAAGGTGCCATAAGATGATTCATCACCATCAAATGGAGTTGTGGTATTATTAGATTGAATAAAGACCACATTGCTGACCACATCAGTATCACTGAACTCAACTATCATAGCTGGTTCACCAAATTCATTGGTAATAACCCTTTGAGAGTGAGGGACGGATACATTCTGGGCTGCAATGAAGTCAGCAATGTTTTCCTCAGTGAGAATAGTTGTGTCTCCTACATTATTTTCATGTTCAGCAGAAGAAGAGCTTTCGCTGACCATAGTGGAGGAGGAAGCAATTGTTGAGGAAGGAGGATTAAGTTGAATGACAACTTTAGGAGCATCCCTGGAGTCATTACACTCAGAAGCAACATGACCTCTGCTGCCACATATGTAGCATTTTTTATCAGAGGTGCTGCCCTTTTGATTTTGAAGGAAGAATTCCTTCAGTTGAGAAGAGAGATCATTAACTCGCTTAGTGAGCTCGTTAATTTGAGGGTCAGAGGTGGAAGATGCCCTTTTCTTTTGCTTAGACTTATGCTTTTGCTTAAGTGTCAGCTGAGGCATCTTAGGAGCAGGACCCAAAATGGACTTTCCTTTTGGATCCTCTGATTGAGAAGTAGAGGGATTTTGTGATCCCTTGACTACACTCCAAGCTTGATTAACAACTGGGTTATAAGAAGAAGAAGAACCCTGCTGATGAGACTGATGCACTCTTTTAGGAGTGATCGGTCTAGATTGCTGACTAGGGGTAACTAACCTCATTTGCCTATGAGGTAGATACTCCCTTTTTGGAGTAGTGGACCTTACTTGTTGATGTGGCAAGTGTCCTCTCTGAGGGGTAATAGGTCTAACTTGCTGATGTGGCAAGTATCCTCTCTGAGGAGTGTTGGACCTATTTTGAGAATGAGGTCTTCTTCTTTGAGGAGTGGTGGACCTATTTTGGGAGTGAGGCATTTTTCCTCTCTGAGGAGTATTGTCTACTTGCTGATGTGGCAAGTATCCTCTCTGAGGGGTAATAGGTCTAACTTGGGAGTGAGGCATTTTTCCTCTCTCAGGAGTATTGTGCCTCATATTAGAAGGAACAGGCATAGATTGAGGAGCCTGCTGATGGACCTATCTATCAGCAGGTTTTACCTGAGATGGTCCTATTTACTGATATCTAGCATCACCAAACCTGACACGTCTTTTCATGAGACGATCATCCTGAACAGTTTTACTGTCAGCATGGGCAGGAACTTGCTGAGAGGATGAAGAAGAAGAGGGTTGAGAAGCAATTGGTTGAGGTTGCTGATTGACAGGATCAGCTCGCTGAGGCGTGCTATAGTCATAAGGGACAGCAACCTTACTTCTTTTGAAGGGTTCAGTAGCTTTGATAGTAAGCTGCTGAGGAGCGACTGGTTTGAAACCATCACTGCCAATATCACCTTCAAAGGATTCCCCAGAAGAGTATTGAACTCTTCCTTCATTTGGCATCATGCCAATAATGGGAAGATGAGGAAAGAGGTTGCTGGTGCTTGCTGAGGAGCTTGCACCATTACCCTCAGTGGAAGGAGATGGGTCGCTGGTGACAGAAGAGGTAGAACCAGCTTCTATTTCAGTATGGTAATCATTAAGACCTCTAATGAAGTACCATTTCTTCATCTCTTCAGGAGAGATAACAGCAGAAGGAGGAATGGAGATTTCAGGTTTCACATCATCATTGAACAAGTCAGAGAGGGTGGCAGCAGCTTCAAAATCGCCGCCTATCACTGCCTGAACCTGGGCAGGGACTTGTTCATTCAAGCATTTGTGGTGAAACCTGGAAGCTTTTGACCATGAGGTCACAATCTTCCTGAGGTTGGCAATTTCAAGCTTGAGTTTTTCATTCTCAAGCTGAACCTTTTGTGCCAGCAACTCATGAGATTGAAGTTCGACATGAACATTTCTCAACTCATTGAGTTTTTCAGATTTTTCACTTAACTCTGAACAGACAGAGTCAAGTTTAGACTGGATCTCAGCTCGTATAGATTCAACGAACTGGATATCACAAAGCAAGGATTCGAAGATTTTAGATTTATCTTCGTCAGAAGCAGCAGAATGTGCACATACCTTTTTGATGGTGACGTTCACCCACTGACTGGAAGAAACTTGGTCTTTCGTCAGTGCATCTCCATCAACAAGTGCCATAAGACACATGGCATCTACATATTCTTTACTATCTGAATCATCTGATTCAGCCCAGTTCATGCTCTTCAGCCACCAGCCCTTTTGCTGGTGTCTTGGCTTCCTCCATTTCAGCCACCTTTGCTTTGAGCTGATAGTATTTGTTCCTGTACTCATCAGCAGGTTTAGAAGAGTTAGTTTTGGGAGCAGCAGGAGTTGGAATAGCAACTCTGCACTCCTTCTGGTAGTGACCTTTTCTACCACATCTCCAGCACTCCTCTTGAGATTTATCAGTAGGAGGCTTATATGGAGCAACCGACTTACGGTTGTTCCACTTTCTGGAGTATCTTTTTCCAGCGACCAGGGCAAAGTCCATGAAGTCGCTGAACATCTCTTGTTTCTCATCAGCGTCGAGATCATTAACAAGAGATTGAATAGGAGATGGAAGATTAGAAGAGCTGGCACCAATATTAAGATTAATGGGCTCAGCAGTGACAAGGGCCAGAGGATCAGTGACAGAATAAGCAGAAGAAGAAGTAGACGAGGAAGGACCAGCACTTCGTTGTGCTTCAGCTGCGGCTCTTAGGTTTTGAGCAAGAGCTCTCTCTTCAAATTGAAGCATACCGAAGAGAGATTCAAGGTCAAGACCTTGTAGCTGCTTTGTGGTCCTAAGGATTTGTCTAAATCCTTGCCACTTCATGGGAAGACTGTCAATGAATTTGTGGCACACTTCAAAGTCATCATGAGTGATACCAACGTTCGTCATATCATTCAGCAACCCTTTAAATCGGGTATAAGTGCTGTCAAGACGTTCATTTGGAAGATGGAGGAATTTTTCATAAGCCTTCTTAAGGTCAATCTTTTTGGTAGCAATTGTATCAGTAGAACCTTCATACATGCTACATAGTCTATCCCAGACTTGTTTAGAAGAGGGATATTTGATGACGAGTTTCATGATATCAGAGGGAAGGGTGCTGATAATCATGTTTTTGAGTCTAGCATCAAGATTTACTAGCCTCCTCTCGTCATCGGTCCATTGTACCTCTGGTTTGACTATGTCAATCACAATCTCAGGAGCATCAGCAGTTGCTCCTGGTGTTCTTTGCACCAGAGTGGGTACATATGGACTAACAGTCATAATGGTCATAAGATAGGGTTCTACACCAACAATGTGAAGAAGCATTCTTTCCTTCCAAGATCCAAAGTCCTCAGGCTCGAATCTTGGAGGAACAGACACGTAACCAAAGTCATATGTCTTCACAAGAGTTGGTACAGCAGTCATGTTCTTGTCTAAAGAAAAGATTTGAAGATTTAGAAAGAAGAGAAAGTATAGACTTTTAAGAAGAAAATAAGTATGCAAATAGATCTTGTTTCAATAATTTAGAAACAGTGGCTCTGATACCACTTGTCAGTCCACGATTTGCATACTTATATTTGATTAATTAAGACAAGAAAGTAAATGCAGAAAGTAAAGAACAAGAACAAGAATAAAGTCAAGTGCAAAGATCTAAGCAAGTCTAATCATATGTATCATTGAATTAAACGATGAATACATGGTCGATATTACAACTTGTCTTACAAGAATACAAATGAACTAATAATTGCTAAGTCTAGACAAACTATTAACTTAAACAATTAAGAGAGAAAATAAGTGACACACACTTGTGGTGACAAACACAAGGTGTTTTGATGCGGCTGTGTTGCTTTATATAGGGGAGGAATTAGAGCAACACAGCCTTACAATGATAGTGATAGAATGGTGGTTGTCGACATCTTATTGGCTCGAGGTACTTGAATCCAGGAGCCTTTGTCTTCTTTACCAAAACGGGTATGAAAGAGAAAACCCTTCTTTTGGTCCAACTGCATTTTTGCCATACTAAGTAAATTCCAGTTGGATGAACCACCATGTGACTTCTTGTCTTCTTTTGAAATCTTCCCGCCTTGACACACAATTTGGAAAGTAGATCACCCGCTGACAAGAGTCACTGACTCGCTGAAGACTTGCTGACGTCATACGTCAGCGATCAAGTCTGATCAGCGAATCCTTGACTCAACAGTGTTGGTGCTGGTGATAATGTTGTTGAAAATATTGAAGGAAGAAATGTGGAAGAAGGTATAGTAACTGTAGATGTAGTTAATAAAGGAGCTGAGGCTAATGTTGGAACAAATGAAAGTGTTGGTGGTGAAGAAACTGTTGTGGAAAATGTGGAAAGAAGTATGACAGATGAAGGGGTGATTATTAGTAAAAATGAAGAATCGGTTGTTTTTGAAATGGAAGAAAATGAAAGTGACTTGGAGTTAGGAGATTTTGTTGCTGATGAGTTCCAGCTGGACTCGTACAATCATGCTGATGAAAAGGAGGCCAGTGACATGGAAATGGAAGAAGATGATGAGGAAGTTGAACCAATTGGTGAAAATGTCTCACAGGAAATTCCAGTCACTGAAAACACAAGTGCTGACGCCAATGTTGAGCCAGCTGTTCTTACTGCAAGGCCTAAGACTCCAACAGTTCAACCGGTGAACACCATGCTCTCTCTTGGCATGCCCTCTTCTTTCCAAGCTATTCCTGGTTGTTCGTCTAAATTGCCAAAAGAAGTTGAGCCCCTTGTTGCTAAAGAATTGGGCATTTCCTACTCTACTTACTCTTCAAACCGATTAGAAAGGGTTGAGCATCAATTAAACGATCTCACCAAGGCAGCCACCCTTGCTGTTGAGTGGAAGGAAAAGGAGTCTGGCAGGCTGGTTTCCACATTGACCAGCTGGTACAATAAGCAAAATGAAAACAGCACAGATATAAAGACGCTGAAAGAAAAATCTACCTCTATAGCTGTTGCTCAAGACAAAATCAACACCACCACAAACATCATCAAACGTGATCAGCAGATAATAAAGTCTGGTGTCTTGTCGTTGTTCAAATGTGCCAATTTCACCAGCTACTCAGCTAAGAAGGCAGCCTCTACCAGCAAATCTGATGTTGCTGATGTAAAGAAGCTGAGTGATCTCATCTCCCCTCTGACAACTCAAGTTGACAACAACACCAAGGCTATCCATGCCTTAGAAAAACAAGTGGCTGATCTTCCCATACCTCAAGCATCTTTCACTGAGGAAGATCGCCAAAGGCAAGTTAAGTTGGAGAAGGAAGTAGGAGAGATTAAGAATCTGCTTGTTCAGCTGGTGAACCAACAACAAACCAAGGCAGCAAATGTGGAAGTAGCTATTGATAATGCAACTTCCAAGGGGGAGAAAATTGATGAAACCATTGTTAAATTAGTTGGAGAAGCGGTTAACAAAGCCGTTGATCAAATATATGAGGAATCTGCTGAAGAAGCTATGAGAACAACTGATGCTGTCACTGATAACATGGCAATTGTGACGGTTAATGCTGAAAAAGATGGTGGTAGTACTGATGTACCCCCTGCTGGTGTTGAGGGGGAGGTTGAAAAAGAAGTTAATGTTGAAGTTCCCCCAGCTGGTGTTGAGGGGGAGCAACAAATGATCAATGCTGATGCTCCCCAGATTGAAGTTTTTGAAGATGTATGGGAGCAGTTTGACCCCAAAGCACTCAAAGCAGCATGGGAGGCCAGATTCGCTGATGAGATGGCCACGGACAGGTCCAAGGAAGTCCTCCCAATCTTTCACAAACGCTTCCCTGGGAATGCTGTCATTGCTCCCATGACTGAATCTCAGAAACATCACCTAGCCATGATTCGGCACAAGAAATCTCCATCCTCTCTTTCCGCTGATCAACTATCTATCCAATCCCCAGCAGGTCACAAGCATCATATGATAAATATACTGGCATTGACTGCTGAGGGAAAGACTCAAGAAGAAGCTATCAAGGAGCTGGATAGGATTAAAGAAAATCAAGAGAACGAAAGGAAGAATCTTGAGTATATCAAACAGCTACCTCTTCTTGAAAAAGATCAATTGGATGGTGAACAGAGGATGATTTTGAAGACTGGGGGTGCTGAAGCTTTATATAAGCAGAAGCACGCAGAGGTTGAGAAACAACTTAGTGAGAAAAGAGCTAAGTTCGAAGAAGAAAAGGCTAAGTGGCTGAAGCATATGGAGACAAGGAAAAGGCCACAAAAGATCACTGCTGCTCAAGCCTTTAAAGCTGATATGGGGCTGAAAACTAATTTGAAAATCTTAAGAGAGGGGGCAGCCAAACCAATTTCCCTTGAAGGGGTCGAACCAACAAGTCTAAGTGCCTCTGAATGGTTTGAGGTCTATATGCTGATCAAAGATAAGAAGACTGTCAGCTATGCTCACCTTCAAAAGATGCTGAAGGAATATTTTGAAAAGGCGCTGGAGTATGAGACCAAATTCAAGGCTGACTTGCCAATGCTGAGGCAAGTCTTTGGTACCCCAGCTGCCATCTCCTCATCAGCAGGCAAGAAAATTCAAAGGAAAAGAAAAGAAGAATATCGAACTTTGCCTGTTGATCTTCCTCCTATATCTGGTGATGCCTCTCTGAACCTCAGACTTCCTCCCCGAAGCTTTTTCGAAGAAGGGAGAGTGCTGGAGAGTCCTGCTGGCATATTCTTCACAAATTTTCAAAACGATCAGTTGTTCTTTCGATTGGCAGAGATTGAAAAAGCTTCCACTGGGTTCATCATCAGCATAAGGAAAAGATGTGCTAAGACAACAAACACCAGATGGTTCATCAGCAAGTTGGATGAAGAGTTGTTGAAACCTCATAGAAGGGATGATCCAGTGCTAAGAATTGCCAAACAAGAAGATGCTTGGGAGATTGAGGCTGCTAATCTTTGAAATGTCTTATATTGTAATGAAAATGCTTGATGTGTCAGCATGTAATGATTAATGATGAAATATAAGACATCTTTCTATCACTGAGAATTACAATGCCCAGGCCGAGTCGGGGAAAAATGTCCCTAATTTTTAGTGAATTCAGATATATAAACAAACTTTTTTATAAATGATAACTAATGTTATAATAATAAAGTATGTACATAACAAAATCATAGTATTAACTAGTTAAATAGAATCAAAGACATATTTATCTATACATATATAACATATTATACATTATTATATATAATATATATTAAAAAAGTTCAAATTTTATGCCCCGTTCAAAGTTATGCCCTGTCCGGGAATCGGGTTTGCCCCTCCTCTAGGCCTCCCCTGAAGACATCTTTCTATCATTCCGTTATTTTCTCAAGGTCTTGTTTACTCAGCAAGTCTTCTCAGCGAATAGGGAGAGATTGTTGAGACAAGGATTCGCTGACCAGACTTGGTCGCTGACGTATGTCGTCAGCGAATCATCAGCGAGTCAGTGACTCTTGTCAGCGGATGGTTTACTTTCCAAATTGTGTGTCAAGGCGGGAAGAATTCGAATCAAACGAAGACAAGAAGTCACATGGTGGTTCATCCAGCTGCAATTTACTTAGTATGGCAAAATGCAGTTGGACCAAAAGAAGGGTTTTCTCTTTCATACCCGTTTTGGTAAAGAAGACAAAGGCTCCTGGATTCAAGTACTACGAGCCAATGAGATGTCGACAACCACCATTCTATCACTATCAATGTAAGGCTGTGTTGCCCTAATTCCTCCTCTATATAAAGCAACACAGCCGTCTCAATAACACTTTGTGTTTGTCACCACAAATGTGTGTCACTTATTTTCTCTTTATACCCGTTTTGGTAAAGAAGACAAAGGCTCCTGGATTCAAGTACTACGAGCCAATGAGATGTCGACAACCACCATTCTATCACTATCAATGTAAGGCTGTGTTGCCCTAATTCCTCCTCTATATAAAGCAACACAGCCGTCTCAATAACACTTTGTGTTTGTCACCACAAATGTGTGTCACTTATATTTCTCTTGTAATTGTTTGAGTTTTAGTTTGTCTAGACTTAGCAATTATTAGTTCATTTGTATTCTTGTAAGACAAGTTGTAATATCGACCATGTATTCATCGTTTAAATCAATGATACATATGATTAGACTTGCTTAGATCTTTGCACTTGAACTCTATTCTTGTTCTTGTTCTTTACTTTCTGCATTTACTTTCCTATCTAGATTAATTAAACATAAGTGTGCAATTCGTGGACTGTCATTTAAAGTTAAAAAGATTAGGTAAATGTATTTGCATTTATTAGTAAACTAAAGGGATTCCCGCGCGATGCGGCGGTGATGGTGGTAGCGACGAAGGTGTGTCGACGGGGGGCAGTGTGGAGACGATGTGCGGCGGTGACGGTGGTGGTGGCGTGGTGGTGAATGTAAATTAATTGATGTAAGAGGGGTTAATATGGTTTTTAAGGGTTGGATGATCTATGTTGTAATTTATTTCATTAAGGGTATTATAGGTAAATAGGTGAAGATGTTTAAATTAGTGAATAAAAAAGAGGGGTAATATGGTCATTTCAAAATTTTAATTACTTAAAGGGGAAGGGTAGTTTGCTTTATAGAGTAGTATAGTTATAGATGTATAATAGTAAATTTTGTTTTAGTAACATAGGTGTCATCAATCATCAATAGATAGATTGGTACATAAGGAAACCTAAGGGTATAAGGAGTCATCTAGCCAAAAATCCCAACCCTTCCAAATCCCACCAATCACATCTGTCCAACTCATTTTACCTTTTCAACCCTCACAACCAGCTCTCTCAACCATTTTCTTTGGTATTCATCACTTTCTCAACCCTCCCAAAAAAAATTTCTTTTTCATTTAATTTAATCAAACATTTTTTTTTCTTTTTTAATAAAAACTTAAACATTTCATTAAATTAAACTAAACATTACATAAACATAATTTAAAAAGTACATAACAACATATTAGAAATTTAAATTCTACATGATAATAAAGACACCTAAATCAAACTCTCAATCGATGGTGGCTGCGTCGCTGGGTCATCAAGGTATGATAAGTCTAGACCCGATATATGCGCCGTCAGATCATATCGGAGCCGATGATGCACGTCTTCGTCCTGTAACTCCCGGTTTGCATTCCGGTTATAAACTCTTGGCACCGGTGGATCCATAATATGAACCGGTGATATTGCCCTCCCGTCGTCTTTTATGATCATGTTGTGCAATATTGTACACGTGGCGACGACTTTTCCGATCTTCTCCTTTGTCCAGAGCCGGAGGGGACGGTCCAAAATCTTCCATTTTCCCTTGAGAACACCAAACGCCCGCTCAACATCCTTTCTTGCAGCCTTGATGGGTGGTTTTTGTTTAGTGTTTTAATTTATAAAAATGTTGTACAAGTAATTATATCAAAACACACACACCTTAACGGACAGGGGACCCGATCAGATGTAGTATAGTTAAGTGATAAGTACAGGATCGTTCGCAGGGACGCATTGCTTTACCTAATCTAGTAATATGTGTAATTCTTAGCGGTTGGGGGTTGTCACGATTTCCTATTAAACTAATTAAAATAACTGAATAGTAAATAGAAGCCGCAACCGCTTATTCAGCGAGAGGCTTAGTCTGAAAATAGGTTTGAAAAAGTAAATAACAGTAATAACATTAAACAAATTCTCGTTAGATTCACACTACTTCTTTAAAAAAATTCTCGTTAGATTCATTGTTTAAGCATTAATGACCTAAAGTTCGTGTTACTAATTCATCTTTAAGTTACCCGGCTTTTAAGCCATGACCAGATAATAATTCTCTCCGGTGACCACAGTGCACGTTTCCATGTCACTGGATCGCGTCTGACATTGTTAAGCATCATGTTCTATTCATCCTAATTACTATGGTTCTGGATCCCTTAGTTATAAGTGAATCACCTTTTACATCTAGTTATAGACCGACTAGTGTTTTCCATCCTTATGTATTAATCCTAGTGTATGATTATAGAACGATTATCAGAATTAAATCAATACATGCAGATATAGAACCGATATTAATATGAAGAACTAGTAAAACATGGATTTACGATACACAGTAAAACACACTCCAACAGATCTAACAAATAAAGTAAAATAAATAAACGTCTACATGATCACATCGATCCAAACAAGTATTCAGCCTACTAGCCTACCATTATTAAAGGAATAACAAAGTCTGAAAAGATGAAAGACATTGTTTACCAACTGAAAGTAAAATAAAAGAGTAGATCTAGGTTGAGGATGAAGATCGGGAGGTGTTAGAAGCTCCAAAACCTCCTTGGAATCTGCAAAGTCGACCTAGGGTTTGATGTGGGCGGCTAGGGCTGCTGAATCAGCTCTCTCTTAGGGTTTTGAGGGCTGCTTCGGCTTAAACAGGTGTCCAAGTCGATTTGCTAAACTGGGCTTCCAGCGGCGCTGGATGGGCTCCATCGGCGCTGGGCATGGGCCAGCGGCGCTGGCAGCTCTTGCTGCTTCTCGTTTCGCTTCGTTCGGCTCCCGAATCACCTCCTTGTGTCTTGTAACTTCGTAGGCCTTCATCTTGAGTCACTTGATGCCATTTACCCTCACTCGCATCTTCTGTGAACCTGCGTAAACATAGAATCCATTAAGTACCGATAGTTCCGGAATATTAACTCATTTAAGACAATGAAATGAGGCCTTTCGATAGGGGTTTTTATCACAAAATGAACGCTCATCAAGCCTTTTGTAGTCTTTTAAATTTCTTTTCATCATGTTCTACTGGATGCGGATATGCCTTAACAAACACAGCCCACCTAGGATAGATTCCATCGGTAAGGTAATAACCACGTCTGTAACGTCGTCCATTTACGGTAAATGAACTGTCTGGTGCAGATCCATTACGCTCGTTTTGAAACAATGGCGACTTCTGCAAAACGTTGACATCGTTGTTCGATCCAGCAGGACCGAAAAACGAATGCCAAATCCACAAGTCATGGGAAGCAACACATTCGATCATAATAGTCGGCACCTTATGATCACCCCTCGTGTATTGCCTTTTTAAGTATTTAGGGCACTGCCTCCATTCGATGTGTGTACAATCAAGACTACCAAGCATTCCTGGAATGTGGTGTCTTTCTTCATGCGCTTGTGTGATGAGAGCAACGCCATGAGATGTCGGCCTACGTAAGAACTCCTTTTAATATAAAGCAATGACCGCATCACAAAAATACTGAGGCTCTCGCATGACGTTCGGGCAGCCATGCATAAATACTCGTCAAACGCGTCTGAAGGTTCACCCGTAGACAGTTGTTTGATCGCCGATGTGCATTTTTGAAGAGCCGTGCAACTTTTTTCCCCCGTGCGTCGTACCCCTCTTGAAAGTACTTGAATCTAGCTTCGATATCACCAACAATCTTCAAAAACAACCTCTGGCTCATGCGAAAACGATGAGGGAAAAAGGGTTCGTCAAACTTTGAGTCTTCAACGAAGTAGTCACGCATTAGTGTCGCGTGGGCTTCTTCTCAGTCTCGATCAATATACCTACGAGTGTCGGAAAAGGTGCCAGTGTCTTCAAGCTCAACGAACACTTTTTGAAAAAACTCAAAAGTACTCCCCGTAGATGAGTCGGATATCTCAGGCGGCACACAATATGAAGAAGATGAGGAAGAGGAATCCATTTTTGGAGTAAAAGTGATGTTTTTTGGTGAAAGTGTGTGAGATATAGATTTGTTTTGTGATTTGTTTGGTAAAAATAAAAGTGTATTTATAGGTAGAAATTAGAGGAATTTTTTTTTAATGAGTTAACGGTCAAAAAAGGGGCCCCACGCTTATCACACACGCTCCTAACGGCTCTCTTCACCCAACCCTCGACGACTTACAAACTAGCCCAACCCCAACCCGCCCCTAACCAGTTGTGATGGCGGCGGTGTTCCCCAACGGGTTCACCCATCCAGCCACCACTCCTCTCCCTCTAAGACTACTTAAAGGTTTTGGGTTCATCTTGGTGTTAGCAAAATATCACATAAATGAATATATGAGTTTTTCCAGAATTGATTTCTTTTAAAATTGAAGTTAGGTATATGTAGAGGTATGTTGCTGAGTCCATGTTTATCGTTCGAAAAAAAAGTAACATAGGTGCCCCACTTACTTTGTAAGGAGTCTAATCCCAATAGCTGACTTGTTATTCTGGAGCTAGAGCAGGCCAGCCTTCATGGGCACTAGGATATCTTTTTCATTGGTAGAATCGTTGGGGTGGAAATGGTGTTCTCTAAGGAAGTGGTGGAGGTGCACGTTTTGGTGGTGGTAGTGCTTCCTTGCAAGGTGATATGGGTTGTAACAGGTTGGGGGTGAATGTGGTAATGGGTGCCGACTTGGTGGTGACTGGAGGTGATATCCAGTGGGATGTAGTAGATTTTAATAATCATTAAAAATCCAAAAAGTAGAGTGTTAGAATTTAATGAAAAGTTTGAGGACTTTGTACCATTCATTCCGGTGTGGTTGGATTCTCTTCAACAACCCAAAAACTTAGAGCACAACTTTTATTATGAGGCAAAGGGTGCAGATAATCGCAACAAGCTTCGCCAACTGTCATCTTTGGATTGCCTAATAAACGGATTTTTATGAAAATTGTTATCTAAACATTTCAGTAATAACCGTGGAAGGTCATCGACTCCTTGGAGGCCTTAATGCGTAAGTTTTTATGGGGAAGTACTGAAGCGGGCAGAAAGATACATTGGGTCTCTTGGGAGAGGGCCACATCTCCTAAAGAATCGGGAGGACTTGGTATTTGTAATCTTAAAGACACCAATTTCGCCCTCTTATCCAAATGGATATGGAGGTACAGAAATGAACCTGAAAGCTTATGGAGAAAGGTCATAGATGCGTTACACAGTTCAAAAAGAGGTTGGAATTTTGTGCCAGCAAACAAATATCTCCCTGGTGTTTGGCACAATATTGTTAAATATATGGAAGTGATGAAGGTAAACGGTTTGGGTATTCACAATCTTCTTAAAGGGGAGGTGGGAAATGGTAATGAGATCAGATTCTGGCTTGATATGTGGGTCTCCAATGAGCCTCTCAAAGTTAAATTTCCGAAACTTTTCACCTTGGAAAAGGATAAAAGAATCAAGGTACTGGATCGTTTTAATGCTGATAGGGGTAAATTCGATGGGTGTTGGCACTGGAGTAGGAGGCTGTCGAGCAGGGAGGAGCTAAGGGAACTGGAAGATTTGACAAGTTTGCTTGACGGTATTTCGTTGGGAGACCAGATGGATAAATAGGAGTGGCTGGGAGACAGAGATAAAGTCATGACGGTTTGTAGTGTCAAAAAGTTCCTTCTCGGCAACAAAGATTTCAGCAATAGGTATGTTTCTGATTGGTGTAACTGGATTCCTAAAAAGTGCAATATTTTTATGTGGAGAGCGGTTATGGATCGTATTCCAACGATGATGGCTTTAAAGGCTCGGAATTGTTTTATCAACAACACGGCATGTGTTTACTGTGGGGAAAGAGAAGAATCGGTCATCCATCTCTTTTGTGAATGTGAATTGGCAGCTAGAGTGTGGCACGTAGTCAGCAATTGGTGCAACTCGCCACCATTTTTCATTTTTGATGTCAAAGACCTCATGGAGTTTCACGATTTGTCGGGGGAAAATGTAACCGAAAAGAAGATCCTTAAAGGTATCATCATGATGGAGTATGTGGAAGGCAAGGAACGAAGCTATTTTCTCTAATTCCAGTGTCAAGGTCGAGGAAATTATCCAAAACATTAAGTCTCTAGGTTTTTTGTGGTACAAGAGTAGAGGCAAACATGATAGTATAACTTGGGAAAATTGGTGTAATTTCAATTTCTTGTAAATTTTTTGTAAATATTTGACCGCCGGTGATTTGCCGGGGTGAGTGTGAATATAATAGTTACCTTTCAAAAAAAAGAAAAAAAAAAGAATATAGTTAGCTAAACAAAAACATTCGAGAGATTCTACCTTCTAAACCCAATAAAACCAAGCCCTCTGGTCATAACTCCACCTTCAAAACATACTAAAACCAAGCCCTCCCGTCATGTTATCCAACAACAAAAAACTACAAAAAGATTGTTGGTCTAAATACCAAATATGTTTTCTTTCCTTATGATATACATTATTTTCTTATATCATGATACATACTAACACTTGTATAATTGTATGTCTCTATTTTTTCATAACACCCGTTTTGTCAAAAAAAAAAAAAATAAATTAGAAGCAATCTATATTTGTTTACCCATCTCAATTTTTTTTATAATTTATTCTGGACAAAATTAAATATTGTTGTTGTTATTGGTTGTACCGTTTTTGTATATGTATCTAAAAATCTATTCAAATAAAAAAGGTACCAATACAAACACTTTTAAAGCATTTGATTTTAAATATTCTCCAATTTTTATTATACAATGGAATATAAATGAAACCAGAAGACCTTTTGATTTCACCATCAAAAGTAGTACCACTCAATAAATAAAAAACTAAACAAAGGGGAAAAAAATAATGGAAGAGAGGACAGTCTCATCTGTCTCATCAGTTTCCTTTTATACAACAGTCTTTTCTTCAAGTCCCCAAGAACCATACCACTTCCCCTTATTAACCCTTCCCTGACATCCATCTCAACTCACACTTTCTTTCAAATCCTTTCTTTTTGTTCAATATATGCAAAGTTAATTTCTTTTGATCATATCCTTTATGGGTTTTTTAGTTTTTTAATTTTCTTGAATAAAAAAAAAAAGCACCACCTTAAATTTATTATTACCATAATAATCTGGATCCAGTTAAAAGAGTGAATTGGGTAAAAGGGTGTTCTTGTCTTGTTGATTTTTGTCTAGGGTTACTAGTTTAAAATACTAAAAACAGTTTATTCCCAATTTTGGTAAAAAAAAAGAATGCTGCTTTATTTGTTTTTTACTTCTTTTGCTCACTTACAAAACTAATTGTTTCTATTCATACAAAACCCTTTGATTTATACACTGAGTTATTCCATGTTTTCTTAACTGGGATTTGGATGAAATATTTCCAAATATAGTGTGTGTGTGTGTGTTTGAAGTGGAAATATGATGGCTAGGGAAAAAGTTCAGATTAAAAAAATTGATAATGCAACAGCAAGAAGAGTAACCTTCTCCAAGAGAAGAAGAGGGTTGTTTAAGAAAGCTGAAGAGCTTTCTGTGCTTTGTGATGCTGATGTTGCTGTTATTCTCTTCTCTTCCAATGATAAGCTCTTTCATTATTCTAGCTCAAGGTATACTATACTATACATTTATATATATGTATATATGTATCTAGGGTTATGTGTATGTGGGTTTTTTCTTATGACTATTAGTGTGTGGTTTTATATGGATGATCATGTTCTTCATCTTTGTCATGGAAAATATTTTACTATTTTGTATGTTGTGTTTCTCTTTTAGTTGTGCAAATTGAAATGATTAATTAAGAGTTCACAATAGAATGAAATTTAAAAGCAACTTTGTGTTTGGTTGCAAACAGCCTTACAAAGACTTCCTAGGTGTGCGATAAAAATCCGATCGTTTATTTAGATGGTAGGTAGGGCCGAAAGTTGGGTCTTAAACTCCATGATTGGTTTATAAAGCTGTAAACTCTTTTCGTAACTAGTTCTTTGCTAGTGAAAATTTGATCTTGCGGTTCAAAATTAGAATAGAATTAAGCTATACCTTCAACTAGAATAAGAAGAAACAAACTTTATCACATGGTCACATGCTACGTGCACGCATTCTATGAATCAAACGTATTGATTTCCTTATTCGCTTATGTGCAAAGGCTTATCTATGAGTAAATCATTTCGTAAAGGAATTTTGCAGGTAGGTAGTAACTAGTGTTCAGCTTAAGGGTCTTCGGTTTTTATGGAGTTTTTTAGGTTATCAAGTAATGTACATATATAATTGTGAGTTTTAGTATAACTTAAAGTGTCATTAGATTTACTAAGATTAATCCCAAACTTTATTAAAGCACACTAAAGTAGCTTAAAGTGTCATTAGATCCAACCTTGAAGCCCACAAACAACTCCACAAACTTGGTACCCTTGTCGTCCCGTAAAAGTTTTAATTTCTGACTCGACACAAAATGTTAGAAAGCTGTGTGGATATATCTTTTTAATATATAAAGCATTCTTGAATAAAGGGGTACTAGCTAGAGAAATTTTGTGAATTCATATGATGGGTATTTAAGTTTAACCTGATGAGTTTTAGAATAAAATATGCATGATGCAAGGTTTTTAGAATGATAAAAAAGCATGCTGTTGTTATCGTGTGAAGAGGGGTCAAGACTCAAGAAGCTAGAGGAATATTGTGACTTACTGTGATACAACCCGGAATGTTAGAATTCTGATCTTTATAATTGCAGCTAGGGTAATTAACAAATCATATAGTACGTTTCGGACCTAACAACACATTCACGATTGCATTTAACCAACACAAGCTTTACTCTTTAAGTAGAATCATAGTGATCTCTCATTTAGATTCACTTTCGTGGCAACTTATTTATGTAAATCCAACAATTCCATCTAATATTCACTTAAAGTACCCCGCCTACGAGCATGTGTTGAACTTATCTAAAATGGTCGAAGTGTCTTTTTGATTTCCTTAATTGTCTATTTATAGGCTCTACGAGATAAATTGACGATGCTATCCCACATGATTTGATCAGAAGCACTATATGCATGTGCTTCCGTGGTAGCATAAGCTTCGTTGTGATCCTTGTAGGTATTAATCTATTTAATGCACTTGCCTTTTTGGTGTCTGTTGCAGTATGGAAGTAGTACTTGAAAGGCGTAGCTTGCACTCTAAGAATCTTGAGAAGTTAAACCAACCATCTCTTGAGTTGCAGGTGAGTGTCGTTTTGTTTAATAGTTATTTGCTACGTTTTTGATATTTATTTCCTTATTTCGTTCTTTTTCACGGACGCTGGGAGCAATCACTAATAATTGTTAGTGTAGGTTTTGGGCCTTCGATAATGGATTTAACCTTATTTTTGTTCAATGGAACCTATGTGTAAGGATTTCATCTTGTCTTACAGCTGGTTGAAGACGTCAACTATGCCAACTTAAGCAAAGAAGTTGCAGAAAGAACCCTTCAGTTAAGGTACCTCGCATATGGATTGTTAACAGACATTTTATGCACTTAACATGGAAATGTGTAAAAATCTGTGTATGCGTGTGTAGGTATATACTTATAATTATATGTATTTTTAAGCTGTTTAGACCTTTGGTGTGATTCTGTATGAAAATCAGGCAGTTGAGAGGTGAGGAGCTGCAGGGTTTAAGTATTGAAGAACTGCACCACCTTGAGAGGTTGCTTGAATCTGGATTGAGCCATGTTGTAGCCAAAAAGGTGCATTACTTGTTCATATTTCATTTGTACTCTATAACTTGCTAAATCTTTGTTTTCCCGAAAGTCTTAAATACAAACGGAAGTCATACTGTATGTGTTTGATCACTGATGCCGCTTTTACTAGTATATACTTTCCCTTATTCCATAAAATGCAACAATAATAATATATCTTCGGATTGGCAAATACTTATTCAGAGCATGTTTCTATCAAAAAGAAGGTAAAGGACTAAAGGTTTAGATCGACGAGAAATGTGAACTTAAGTGCTGATGCAATTTTCCATGAGACGGGGTTTATGTTCATTTATTGTTCTATTGTTCCAGGGCGAGGTGATTTTGAACGAGATTAATCATCTTCAAGAGAAGGTCAGAACTCAAATTTATTTATTTTATTTTTATATACGTCACTTAACAACAAACAAACCAACAAACAAAGGTCATTGTTAAAGAAAAATATATACTCGCATAACATAGGAAAGTCTCTTGGCAATTTGTGACGCAAAAGGGACATTATTGGTACCTCTTAGCATTTCTTTAGTTTTTAGATCTTTTCAACAATCTAATTGAAGTCGGAAAAACATGCAGGAAGTGAAACTCATGGAGGAGAACGACAAACTAAGACAAGAAGTATGATTCATGCTTTCTAAAGTCAAAAGTGTTTTACTGCTTTCAACTTTAGCTGTATTTACAACAATGAAAACCAACTTTGTTTTAGCACCCATTTCGATCTCCCTTTAAAAATGATTGAATTTATACATTTTTAACTATATATACTTGTGTAAGAAAGTTTACCCAACCATTATACTTATCAAATTGTTAAAGGGTACGTGAAACTAGGTTGCCAGAGCAAAGGAGGTTGATTTAATTTGACTGTTTTTCATCATGTGTTTCTGCTAACTTGCGTATAAATGGTTAAATGAAGCTTCTGATGATATCTAATTCTTGGAAGCAACCTATTGGTGATTCTGGTGGTGACGATGGTGAGTCATCTGATCAATCTACCGATATCTGCAACCCTGATGGTCCTCCACAAGATTACGAAAGCTCTGGTACATCTCTCAAATTGGGGTGAGTATATTTTCTGGATTTGAACTAGCCTGCTTTCTAATCAAAATACTTGGAAGAATATGCTTTTGATATATATACACTGAATGAAATATCTCACATTTTATATAATAGTAGTTTTGTGGCAAACTCACTTATATTTTTTAAACAAAGTAAATACTAATTCCATGTTCAATTCATCGTACTATTTTTTTCATTAGTAGTGTAATTTTATCATGTGTTTCATTAGTAGTGTATTTTTCAAATCGATTTATGATATTATATCATATGGGTTGTGGTGCAGGTTGCCTTACTCTGGGTGATAATCGAGCTTATAGGATTTCCGAAACCATGAGGTATGTCAATGTAAGCCAAATATGTATAACTATGATTTCTTTGGCCCTATATAACATCTAGCTCGGATTACGAGTGATTTGTGTGCTAACAATGTTAAGTTCAACTACATATGTTTTATATTTATATTACCCTTTTCTACAAAATAAAACATCATATCGATAAAAAGATGAAACTATTAATTAGCTAGCAATATTTGTTGTATAAGTTTGATTCGTGGCTACTTATGCAATTGACGTTTTAAAAGGTATATAAGATGGTTGGGCATTAATGTTGTTTTTCTCCATTTGGAAAATGTATCCATATATGTATTGTGGATGTGGATGATCACTTTATTTCAATGTGAAAGATAATTGGCCGGGTTTGATAGTTTGGTTTGAAGGGAGATCGAATGATATGACAACATTGTGGGATTAATGGGCATAGTTCAAATTCAATTCAAATTCAAATTCTTATCATTTGTGCACATCACAATTTTTCCCTATCATTAGTTTAATTGATCACATATACGTTTTTTTACTGTCAATATCATGCAATAGCTCTATGATTTCTAAATGAGTTAATTACATGAATCGGCCATGTGGTTTGTCTAAAACCACAGTCTTGATTATTCGCATGGATAGTTCCCGTGTTACATTTTTTTTACTAAGGAATACATGAGATCCAAGAGGTTTCATTGATCTACCCTTCTTTTGTAGTTTTGTTAATGAATACATCGTAAAGTTTCTTTAAATGACGCTATACCCTTTTTATATACGAGTACTAGTCTTAATCCCCGAACGATGTACGGTAGCTAGATAGCTTGTATCGTAAAGAAATTCGAATATGCGTCATACATGATTTGTGAGAATGAAATAAATTGTGGTTAAAGTAAACCGACGATCGAAGCTAAATATATATAATAAACATAATGATAAATATAATATATGTTTAGTTAAAGTTTTGGATTTACCTTAAATTTTTACAATCACATCAAAATCGAAACTTGTAAGCATAGTGGATGACGGCAAATAGCTTTGTGATTTCGGATCGTAAACTCAAAATTTTGAAGTCTTCATGTTAATAACTTATTATAAGTAATATAAGTAATAGGAGTTGAAGAATTGAGAAAGAAAAAGAACAACATTAATGAAAAACGATCTCTCTCTCTCTCTCTCTCTCTCTCTCTCTCTCTCTCTCTCTCTCTCTCTCTCTCTCTCTCTCTCTCTCTCTCTCTCTCTCTCTCTCTCTCTCTCTCTCTCTCTCTCTCTCTCTCTCTCTCTCTCTCTCTCTCTCTCTCTCTCTCTCTCTCTCTCTCTCTCTCTCTCTCTCTCTCTCTCTCTCTCTCTCTCTCTCTCTCTCTCTCTCTCTCTCTCTCTCTCTCTCTCTCTCTCTCTCTCTCTCTCTCTCTCTCTCTCTCTCTCTCTCTCTCTCTCTCTCTCTCTCTCTCTCTCTCTCTCTCTCTCTCTCTCTCTCTCTCTCTCTCTCTCTCTCTCTCTCTCTCTCTCTCTCTCTCTCTCTCTCTCTCTCTCTCTCTCTCTCTCTCTCTCTCTCTCTCTCTCTCTCTCTCTCTCTCTCTCTCTCTCTCTCTCTCTCTCTCTCTCTCTCTCTCTCTCTCTCTCTCTCTCTCTCTCTCTCTCTCTCTCTCTCTCTCTCTCTCTCTCTCTCTCTCCCTATCTCTCTCTCTCTCTCTCTCTCTCTCTCTCTCTCTCTCTCTCTCTCTCTCTCTCTCTCTCTCTCTCTCTCTCTTTCTCTCTCTTCTCTCTCTCTCTCTCTCTCTCTCTCTCTCTCTCTCTCTCTCTCTCTCTCTCTCTCTCTCTCTCTCTCTCTCTATCTCTCTCTCTCTCTCTCTCTCTCTCTCTCTCTCTCTCTCTCTCTCTCTCTCTCCCCACTAGTAGCAGCACCATAACCACCACCACCACCACCACCACCACCACTACCACCACCGTGCTCAGGTCACCATCCACCACCACCACCACCACCACCACCACCACCACCACCACCACCACCACCACCACCACCACCACCACCACCACCACCACCACCACCACCACCACCACCGCCAATACCTATCACCACCACCACCACCTACCACCACCACCGCCAGTCACCACTTGCCGCCCACCACACACCACTCTCTCACCTCCCCACTAGTAGCAGTACCAGCACCATAACCACCACCACCACCACTACCACCACCATGCTCAGGTCACCATCGCGTTTCAATCGATATGGTACAGCCATCGTTGCCTCTGTCGTCATCATCTCCTCATTCATCATCAATTGATCTTGAAGATGACTTTTTGTTATGTAAATTCGAAATATTCAAATGTAATTAGATAACATGTGATTAGATCTTTCCAACATTTGAATTTGTTAAATTTTATTAGTTATTTAATTGACTTTGTTATTTGGTATAATATTGCCTACAAGGTGTTTGATGAAATGTCTAAACCAAAGTTTCTTATATATGATTTAGTATCAAATCACATCTGATTGAGTATTGCATATAAGGTGTTTGATGAAATGTCTAAACCAAAGTTTGATAATACCTTTATGATTCTAAATCAAATTTGATTGTGTATAGGTTTATTGATATAAACCCCATTTGCTTGTGTAAATGTATGAATAAAATCAAATTTGATTTTGTATAGTTTTTTGAAGCTGTATGTATACAATTAAATTTGATTGTGTATAGGTTTTTTGATATGGACTCCATTTGGTTTTCTAAATGTATGCATAAAATCAAATTTGATTTTGTATAGCTTTTTGACACAGTACGTATCAAATATGGGTAAAATCAAATATGATTTCGTATGGGTATTTCACAATGTATGCTTAAAATCATTTTTGATTTTAAATGGGTTTTTTGGTATGTAACTCATTTTGTTTTGTCTCAATGTGCTATACAAAATCATATATGATTTTGTATAGATTTTCCCCAATATATGCGTAAAATCATTTTTTATTTTGAATAGTTGATTTTGAATAGGTTTTCATACTTTATGAGTAAAATCAAAAATGATTTTGAATAAATTTCTTTTTATGGAAGCCATTTGGTTTGACTTAATGTGCTACACAAAATCTTAAATGATTTTGTACATTTTCTTGACAATGTATGCGTAAAATCATATATGATTTTCTATAAGTTTATTTGTATGGAAGCCTATACAAAATCATATATGATTTTGTATAGCTTTTTCACACTTATTCTTAAAATCATTTTGATTTTAAATAGGTTTATTTGTATAGAACTCATTTGCCTTGTCTCAATTTTATACGTAAAATCATATATGATTTTGAATAAATTTTTCACAGTGTATTTCTTAAAATCAATTTTGATTTTGAATAAGTTTATTTGTATGGAAGCCTATACAAAATCATATATGATTTTGAATGGGTTTAATGATACCGAACTCACTTTTTTTTGTCTAGATGTATGAATAAAATCATATATGATTTTGTATAGCTTTTTCACACTTTATTCTTAAAATCATTTTTGATTTTAAATGGTTTTCTTTGTATGGAAATCATTTGTTTTGTCTCAATGTGTGCACAAAATCAAATTTGATTTTGTATAGGTTTTTGACACCGTATGCATAAAATCAAATTTGATGTTCCACGAGACTCAAATAACTACAAAAAAGGTTATGCTATGCACAATCAAGTATGATTGGATGTATAATTAGCAAATACGTATATAATCAAATTTGATTTAGTACATACACTTTGGTTTAGACATTTCATCAAACACTTTGTGGGCAAAATTCTTTAAACAACAACAACCAAGGATACAACTTCTTATCATATGAAAAAACAAAAATAATTGAAAATAAATACAAATCATGGATAAAAATGGTTTGATTATCTACTTTTTATATAAAAAACATTAGTGGTGGTGGTGGTGGTGGTGGTGGTGGTGGTGGTGGTGGTGGTGGTGGTGGTGGTGGTGGTGGTGGTGGTGGTGGTGGTGGTGGTGGTGGTGGTGGTGGTGGTGGTGGTGGTGGTGGTGGTGGTGGTGGTGGTGGTGGTGGTGGTGGTGGTGGTGGTGGTGGTGGTGGTGGTGGTGGTGGTGGTGGTGGTGGTGGTGGTGGTGGTGGTGGTGGTGGTGGTGGTGGTGGTGGTGGTGGTGGTGGTGGTGGTGGTGGTGGTGGTGGTGGTGGTGGTGGTGGTGGTGGTGGTGGTGGTGGTGGTGGTGGTGGTGGTGGTGGTGGTGGTGGTGGTGGTGGTGGTGGTGGTGGTGGTGGTGGTGGTGGTGGTGGTGGTGGTGGTGGTGGTGGTGGTGGTGGTGGTGGTGGTGGTGGTGGTGGTGGTGGTGGTGGTGGTGGTGGTGGTGGTGGTGGTGGTGGTGGTGGTGGTGGTGGTGGTGGTGGTGGTGGTGGTGGTGGTGGTGGTGGTGGTGGTGGTGGTGGTGGTGGTGGTGGTGGTGGTGGTGGTGGTGGTGGTGGTGGTGGTGGTGGTGGTGGTGGTGGTGGTGGTGGTGGTGGTGGTGGTGGTGGTGGTGGTGGTGGTGGTGGTGGTGGTGGTGGTGGTGGTGGTGGTGGTGGTGGTGGTGGTGGTGGTGGTGGTGGTGGTGGTGGTGGTGGTGGTGGTGGTGGTGGTGGTGGTGGTGGTGGTGGTGGTGGTGGTGGTGGTGGTGGTGGTGGTGGTGGTGGTGGTGGTGGTGGTGGTGGTGGTGGTGGTGGTGGTGGTGGTGGTGGTGGTGGTGGTGGTGGTGGTGGTGGTGGTGGTGGTGGTGGTGGTGGTGGTGGTGGTGGTGGTGGTGGTGGTGGTGGTGGTGGTGGTGGTGGTGGTGGTGGTGGTGGTGGTGGTGGTGGTGGTGGTGGTGGTGGTGGTGGTGGTGGTGGTGGTGGTGGTGGTGGTGGTGGTGGTGGTGGTGGTGGTGGTGGTGGTGGTGGTGGTGGTGGTGGTGGTGGTGGTGGTGGTGGTGGTGGTGGTGGTGGTGGTGGTGGTGGTGGTGGTGGTGGTGGTGGTGGTGGTGGTGGTGGTGGTGGTGGTGGTGGTGGTGGTGGTGGTGGTGGTGTTGTTGTTAGTGATTTGAGGTGGAGATCCAGACAGGAGGGGGAGCGCGAGATGATGGTGGCAGTGGTGGTGGTGGTGGTTACCGTCGCCGGAGTTGATGAGAGAGAGAGGGAGAGAGAGAGTGTGTGTGTGTGTGTGTGTTTGTGTTTGTCTGTGTTTCCATCAGGAGGAGGAAAGGGGAAAGAGAGTTTTTTTTTTATTAAGCAAATTTACATAAATGTCCCTCCGTGTTTTTTTTAATTAAGGCATAAGTTTAAATCCTAGCCATTGATTGAGATGATCAAATGGCTAGGATTTGGTCCTTGGGTTTCATGAAAAATTAAGGATTCAAATGAACATTTACCTGTCTCTAAAATACCTTTAACTAAATAGTTTACCATGTCTATTCCTCAAATTTTGAACAAACTACAATACCGTTTTTATATCAATTACCTTTATATCAACAACCACACCACCATCACTGTTGGTCGTCGCCATTACCACACCGCTACTACCATCACTACCACCGTCCTTGTTGCGTCGCACGAGCTTTTGTCTAGTGTTATAACAAAACTAAAAAAAGGGTATAATGATCATTTATATAAAAAAGAAAAAGTCACCAAACCTTTTAACTATAATCGGTACTAACAATCGTAAGCTACAACAGGGAATATGCAACATAATAACGAATTTAAAGTGATCCATTATCATTAATCAATTATGTATTAAAAAGATTAGAAGTATTTATTTACAATAATTTTTGTTGTTTGTTCCTTTTCTTTTTTGTCGTATAGATGACATGGAAATGGAAATAATCTCGTACCAATATTGTAGACACTTGTCGTAAAATCCAATCGAATCCATCATCCAACGGCCCACATTCCATCATCTCCATATATAATATTCTCAATTCACACTCACCTGAATTCCAACATAAAAAAATGGATCCTAACAGGATCCGAAAACCCAACAACGACCCGAAAATCCTCCTGCGTGTCTCCGAACAGTTTCTAGAGCGCCGTCATTTCTCCGACTGCCATATATACGCAACCCAAGTTCAAGAAATCGACCCCCATTTCCCCGGCGTCAACCAAATCCTCGCCGTCGCCGCCGTTCTTCACGCCGCCGCAACACCCACCACCGGAAACTTAACGGACTGGTACAAAATCTTGCAACTTGAACGGTATACAAATAACTCTGAATTAATTACTGAAAAATTTAATAAATTGTATGATTTATTAAACCCATCAAAAAACAAATTCCCATTTTCTGATGAAGCTTTTGATGTTGTTTGTGATGCTTGGTTTTTGTTATCGAATTCTGTTAAGAAATTTGAATTTGATGAAAATTTGTTGAAAAATGATAGTGGGGTTTGGACTATTTGTCCGTACTGTTATTATGTGTATGAATATGATAAGGAGTATTTAGATTGTTGTTTAGAGTGTGAGAATGATAAATGTGGGAAAGCGTTTACGTGTGTCGAGATCGGTAGGCCCCCGGTCGAGGTTTTGAGGGCGGGGGAGTATTTGTGTGGAGGGTTTTTGTTGGATAAGGGGACCAAGGGCGGGTGGAATCCGTTTTTGTGTAAGAGAGGCGAGGGAGTGGCGCGGGAAGGGAATGGGTGTGAGTTTGTGGAAATATCGAGTGATGAAGGGAAGGTGAAAGTGGAGGATGAAGTGTGTAAGAAGAAGGTGAACGGGAGAAGGTTGAAGTCGGTGGCTAAGAGGACGAAGAAAGTGACCGGTTTGGGGAATAGAGTGAGGAAAGAAACGAAAAGTGAGGATGTAGAGGACGATAGTTGTGAGGGTGTTGAAGGAACGGTGAATGTTGGGGGATTGGATTTTTGTGATGGTGGTGACGATGTTCTTGTTAGTGTAGTGCAAAAGGGTCAAGGATGGACGGTGGTGGTGCAAGAGTGAGGCGTTCTTAAGTACTTATCGGATATCTTCCGTTATGTACAAAGTTAGTTTAACACGCGTATGTTAGTTTTAGGTTAACGGAAGGTTGCTTAGTTGGGCTCAGTTTAGTGTTTTGGTATCTGGATATATCGTAGAAATTGTGACAACGGAGCCTTGGTTTCATAGTGTTCTTGTTGTGCAGTATTAAAAAGTTAGTCTGTCTCGAGTCTAAATAGATGAAGGTTTTGCAAACATGCTTAATCGAGGTCAGTTTTTGTTAAGGTTAGTAACAATATGGTAAATGTTGAGAGTACTATGGATACTTGGTTTCATGGTGTTCTTGTTTTTGGAGAAAAGTGTGTAAGTATCACATACTTTAATGGAAATGCTATTTTGTTCTTGTTTCTTGACCATTATTATTGCATTTCCTAGATGTCCATATTATTATGATTATCATATGTAGAAATTGTTTTTGGTGATGCGTATGAGCTCAAAATGTCTTACTATCAGGCTACATGAACCGTGGTTGGTCGTTGGTCAGTCTCTTCCTTTATGTACTATATTGGTCTAAATCACATATTTGTAGGTTAATATATGGTAGAAATCGAGACCATGACCCTTTCAATCATAAGGTTGCGGGATCAAGTCCTGTGGTTGACAAATTTGTAACTATTGTGTGGATGTAGCATTGAGTTGCCTATAAAAAAAAGAAAGAAATCGAAACCAAGGATATTGTTTTTGTTATGGGATAACAATGAAATTTCATACATTCAGCAACACTTGAGTCTTTATAATTTAGGTTTTGGAAAGATGCTTGATCAAGATCAATATTTGTTATGGTATCTCTCATTATAAGTGATTAGGTTCAACATCAGGCCTATATGTCATTCCTCCTTTTTCAAAAAGCTAATGGTTACTAGTACGGTAGTATTACTATATATAATCAGTTTTACTATATAATCAGTTTTGTTGTAAATCGTGAGGTGTGTAATCGCCTTTTACAACAAGTTTGGTTGCCCAGTTAGTCATTTCTGTGTAACAATGAGATATGATAATTGTATCTTGCATTACCTGTATCACTGTTAGAAATTTTAAGTTCAGGATCATATAATCATGACATCCTCAGTATAGTTGCTACGAAGGTTTGATGTGTATACTGAATGAGTGAATGTTAGGCGTCTGTATGAACTTTCTTCTCCTCTGGTATGTAAGATATATGATGTTAATGTCATAGTTTCTGCAGGGAACTATATTTGCATATATGTTATGGCATTCTATTGTTATTATTTTACATTTGCTTTCTGCATAAGTTAATTGGTTTTGGAGGAATTGAAAATCCTTTTTTCTGGAACAATACAGATAGTGAATGTGAGGTTTCTGCTTAACATATTGTAAGATGTGTAGTTTTGGTTTTAAAAGTTGAAATGTGTATTAGATGTGTGATGGTATTATGTTTTTATTGGCATAACAAAGTTTGCTTATACTATAGTTTAGACTTTAGATTAAATATATCTATTAGAGCGGTGAACATGTTGGGCCTGATCAGGAATTAAGTCTTCATATGGTACAAACCATATAAGGTTTATCTTTAGTCCATATCATATAAAGGTTTTTATATCAAACTAGTTAGTTGTTACTAGCCGTGCACATATGTTGGGTTTTGGCTGACTGGACTAGAAACCGGGTTTTACCAAGCCTGAACCGGTTTGAACCCGGTTTTTGGTAAAATCGTGGACCTGTTTTTTGCACAAATCCGAACCCCACCGCTTTGAACCTGGTTTGGAAAACTGAAAAACCCAAATGGGTTTCAAGCCGCCTTTTTCTAAGCGGGTTTGGTTTCGGGTTTTCTGAACTGGTTTTTGAAAAACCGGTGTTTTTCTCTAGTTGTTACCAATTTATTTATAATTTATATAACTAATCTTTAGACCGCTGTGTCCACAGTCCACACTTGGGAGTTTATGCTCACAATTTACAAATAATCGTGTAAACACAAAGGGACTATTGCTTAGGCTACTTAGAAAAATCTAGTCCATGACTCTGATGTAGCTTAGCAGGTATGTCCGTGATCTCAGTTACAACTCGCAATAAATCAAGCATGTCATTGATAACAAATAAATCGAGCCTTGTAATGAGCAATATAAAGTGGTTAGCTGCATTAAATCAATGTAAATATTGGCATTTTTCGAGCGTTGCTTGAAATAGAAGATCAGTGATGAAGTAACACAGATTCAGTCACTTTGTGAGCTTGATTACGGGAATACGGGTTGCACTCACCTTGTTTCTATAATCCTCTAACAACCCTGAAATTTCTCTATCACGTCTAGGAACTCTATCATCCTATTCATTGCATATAAATATTACTATTTTAGTTATAAGTTAAATCACACTTCAAAATCTTTTTAAAAAAACATATATAAACCACATATCCTCAAATCAGGTGCCGCCGTGCATAGCTTTGCAAATGAGCTCTTGGTCTAGTAGTCCAAAAGTAAAGTTGAGAGACTTTGCCTCTATGGAGATCTCAGTTCATATCTGAATATCTGACATTGGCGTTACTTACTAAACATAGAAAAAACCCGAAAAACTAACATATGCCGTTAAAAAAAGGTTTTAAACAATCGTAAGAAGCATCTATCAATGGCAACAACTTAGTGAATAATGGGACAACGTTTATCACATATTTATTTACTGCGATCATTAGTGAGATGTCAACAACCTTAGTTGCAGTGACAAATTCTTACTTTCGTAATCCTCAAACAACATTTCATTCGCCTCTATCCAGATTTTGATATGAAATTCTCATGTCCATCGATGCAAATATAAGCAACGACGTTGAATTAACTAACATTCACATATAAGCAAATATGAATTGAGACGGGTGGTGTTTTTAACCAAACTCCAATCGAAACTCGGTGTAGCAAAAAATCACGAGTTGACCGTATGTTTGTTGAAGGACAAAAATAAAATAAAATTACATGCATCTAGAGTTGATGAAAAAGCTTAAAGCAAATTAAAAAATGATTACAAATAAGATTATGCCCAAAGATAAGTTTACTACGGAAGAAAGTAGATTTGAGAGAGAAAAATAATTTATTATTATTGAGGAAAATTACAAGATCTAAAAATGAATGATCAAACTTCTAATATCTAACCAATCTAATTATATACTCAAATTACGTTTTAACCGCCTAACAACCATATTTACAATATAGACCCTATACTTCTAATATTTACAGAATAAACCTTATATTTCTAATATTGACATATATTCTACATCCCCCCTCAAGCTGGAGGCTTGCAAAGACTCAGCTTGGCACTGAGAATTGCATGTTGTTCTTGTGATAGAGGTTTAGTCATGAGGTCTGCCAATTGTAGTTTTGATGGAATATGAGCAGTTTGCAGGAATCCTTCTTCAACTTTGTCTCGTGTAAAATGAACATCAATGTCCAAGTGCTTTGTCCGTTCATGAAAACATGGGTTAGCAGCTATTAATTGGGCAGATTTATTGTCACAAAAAAGAGTAATGGGAAGTCTGACAGGAACCAAAAGATCCTTAAAAAGGAAACTCAGCCACACAAGTTCACATGTAGTGGCTGCCATACTACGATATTCAGCTTCAGTGGATGATCTAGACACAGTGGGTTGTTTCTTGGTTTTCCATGACACAAGTGAGTGTCCCAAAAAGATACAATAACCAGTGAGAGATCTTCTTGTCATAATACAAGATGCCCAATCAGCATCAGAAAATCCAGTTAATTGTAACTCTGTTTGAACTGGATAAAATAATCCTTCAGATATTGAACCTTTTAAGTATCTTAAAAGATGTCTGGCAGCCTGCATATGATCAGTAGTAGGAGCAGAGACAAACTGACTGAGATGTTGTACAGGGTATGAAATATCTGGGCGGGTCATTGTTAAGTAAAGCAGTCTGCCCACTAGTCTTCTATAAGAATCTGCAGAAGGTAATGGTTTGCCAATATGTGGACCAAGCTTGGTATGAGATGGGAATGGAGTATTGGCAGGTTTAGCACCAGTTAAACCTGAATCCTGAAGGAGATCTACAATATATTTCCTCTGGTTTAGATAAGTACCTGTTGAGGTCCTGCAAATTTCAATGCCAAGAAAATATTTTGCAGGACCTAAATCTTTAATTGTAAATTTAGCATCAAGTGCAGCCTTGGTAGAAATAATATCATCTTCACAAGTGCCAGTTAAAAGCACATCATCCACATAGACCAAAGCAATTAGCATGTTGCCATTCTCATTCTTAACAAATAGGGAGTAGTCATGCTTAGACTGAGTAAATCCCAATGTAAGAAGAAATCTAGTAAACTCTTGGTTCCACTGTCTTGAAGCTTGTTTCAAGCCATAAAGTGACCTTTTTAATTTGCAGACCTCACCAGGTTTAGCCTTAAGATACCCATCTGGTGGCAACATATAGATATCTTCTTCAATATAACCATGCAAGAAAGCATTGTTAATATCCAATTGATGTAATGACCATTTTCTGGCAGTGGCCAAGGCAATAATAACCCTAACAGTGGCCAATTTTGCCACAGGAGAAAAAGTGTGCTTGTAATCAATGCCTGCTTGCTGCACAAAACCCCTGACAACCAGTCTTGCTTTAAATCTTTCAACATCCCCATTGGACTTGTATTTTACTTTATATACCCATTTGGAAGAGATGGCTTGATGCCCATTAGGTAAGGATGTGAGATCCCAAGTGTGATTTTGTTCAAGAGCATGGAGTTCAGCATCCATTGCTGCAACCCATTGAGGATTCTTAACTGCCTCAGAATAAGAAGATGGTTCTTGAATGGCCATAACATTGGCCAAAAAACAAAGATGATCTTGAGGAATGGATTTTGTATTGTCACTGGTGAACAGAGGATATAACAATTTTGTAGAAGAAACATAAATTGCTTTGTGATTTGGAAGTATTGGTGACAAAATCCTTAAGCCAAATAGGTGCATTAACATTCCTAGTGGATCTTCTAGGATTAGAAACAGAAGTAGTATTTGGCAAAGAATAAGGTATATCAGGAGCATCAATATTTGTTGAAGGAACAGACTGGGTTTCAGAAATAGTGATGGGAGGAATTTGATGATCAGTGTCAGTCCCATGATCAATGTCAGTCTCAAATGAAGGAAAATCAGAAAATTTTGGAGATTCATGTTGAGAAAGAGAAGCAGCTTCTTTATAAGGAAAAATATTTTCCTTAAAAATGACATCTCTGCTTAAAATTACCTCATTGTTGTCAAGATTATATAACTTGTACCCTTTGTTGCAAGGAGGATACCCTATGAAAACACACCTCCAGGCCCTGTTTTCAAACTTATCTCTAAGAGGTTTTGGGACATTAGCATAACAAAGACACCCAATAATCCTAAGATTATCATAAGAAGGAAAAGTGTCGTGTAAAACTTCATAAGGAGTTTTCCAAGATAGAACTTGCATTGGCATTTTATTGATCAAGTATGTAGCAGCAAGAAGACAATCACCCCAAAATTTCAAAGGTAAATTAGCATGAACTCTAAGGGCTCTAGCAGTATCCAAAAGGTGTCTATGTTTCCTCTCCACAACTCCATTTTGTTGTGGAGAATAAGACATAGACCTTTGATGTATGATTCCTTTGGAATGAAATAAAGAGAGACAATTCTTATTAACAAGTTCAGTCCCATTATCAGATCTAATGGCTTTGATTTTTGTGTGAAATTGGGTTTCAGCATAGGATAAGAAATCAGAAACTATATTCAAAATTTGGTCCTTGGTATGAACCAGATATGTCCATGTGGCTCTACTTTTATCATCAACAATTGTGAAAAAATAATGAGCACCATTTAAACAAGGAACCTTATATGGACCCCAAAGATCCATATGCAAGAGATCAAAAAAGTTTGCAGAAGTAGAATTACTAGAAGGAAAGGGTAATCTATGACTTTTAGAGACTAAACAGCTGTCACAATGAAATTGTGAAACATTCAATTGTTTGCATGCCTCAAGATGTGCCATCTTGGACAAAGAAGTATGTCCAAGCCTGGCATGAATTACATCCACATCAACTGAAGATTTAGGCATTACAAAGTTGCTACAAGCAGTTTTATTTAAAGGAATAAAAGGAACAGAATCAGAATAGTTTGCATGAAAAGCATTGACTGAGGCTGTAAATGCATCCATACTTGATGTAGGCTTGCATATGTACAATCTTTTGGAACCTTTGCCAAATGCTACAACTTGTTTAGTTGAAGGGTCTTGAAAAACACAGTCATCAGGATAGAATTGAGCAACAAGTTTATTTGCTTGTACTAAAGTACCAACAGATAGCAAATTCACTTGAAATTCAGGAATATAGAACACATTGGTGAGTGTGACAAAAGGAGTAAGGGTGACTTGACCAATAATAAAAACCTTTTTGTATGATCCATCAGGTAATTTCACCAGAATTGGTGTAGATAGGATTTGGATAGAATGAAACAAAGACAGATTGGGTGACATGTGATCAGTAGCTCCAGAGTCAGATATCCAATCATTTTTTATATCAATAGAAGGATGACACATCATAGCAAATGCCACAGGATTAGCAAATAAGCTATTGCAGGAAGCAAAAAATGAGAAAATACCTTCATGACCAGAGGTACTAGCATGATTGGAATTAACATGGTGAGAAGAACTATTATCAATCACTGGATTTTTGCCATTAAACATCTTAAGAACTTCTTGGCAAACGGCTGCCACCAATTGTTGATCCAGACTTGATTTCCTCCACCAGAATTCTCATGAACCATTTGAACATCCAAAGGAGAATCTCCATTCATATCATCAAAACCTACTTGTGCAGCAACTCTAGTACCTCTTTTAGACTTCCTAGTACCTTTGTACCAATCTGGATACCCCAACCTCTCAAAGCATTGTTCATAAAGATGCCCATCTTGCTTACAATAGGTGCAACTCCTTTTAATTTCCCCTCTTGAATCAAATTTCCCAGTCTTGAATTCTCTCTTAACACCAAAACTATTCTTAGGGTTATTGTTTGCAAAGAAAGCAGTGGGTTCTATTGGATTAGTGGTCACTTGTCTCTGTTTCTCCACTTGTTGAACAATATAATAGGCTTTGTTAACAGAGGGCAAGGGGTCTGTGGACAAAATGTGACTCCTAACACTTTCATAATCATCATTCAACTTCATCAAGAATTGCATCAACTTAGATTTACTATCCATTTCAAGGAATTTCTTAATCAAATCACAAGTACATTCAGCCATTTTTCCACAACTACAAGTAGGAATTCCATTCAAATTGTTCAATTCATCCCAATATTTCTTGAGTTTATTGAAATAAGCAGCAACAGTCAAATTACCTTGTGAAACCTTACTTAATTCCCTTTCTAATTGAAAAATAAGAGGTCCATTGCTTTGACCATACCTTTCATTGAGTTCTTTCCAAAGATCCTTTGCTGATTCATTATACATGAAAGCATCTGACAATTCTGGAACATAGAATTGAGTATCCAGCAGATAACCATGTAATCACATCTTATCCATCTTTGTGCATCCACCGAATTGTTGTTTGGCTTAACACAAGTACCATCAATAAACCGTAACTTGAGTTTTGCTCCTAAAGCCATCTTAATGTTGCGATTCCATCCCAAGAAATTACTTCCATTGAAAGGAGTGTTGGTGAGAAGCATTCCTGGATGATCGGAGTTAGTTAAACTCAAAGGATCACTTATGTTAGAAGTATTTGCGGAATTAGGTTCAGGAATCGCCATTAAACTGATTCAATACTCGAAACCCTAATTTTAGTTATGTAAATGATCAAGATTTGATCAGAATATAGAAAATGAGCGAAATCAAATGAAATCGAAGCCGGCCGAAGGAAATGATCGGAAATTGATCCTATACTTCAGAAGTTGATCGGATAATCAACGGAAATGATCGGAAATGATCGGAAATGATCGGAAATGATCGGAAATGATCGGAAAATGATCGGAAAATGATCGGAAATGATCGGAAGAATGGCCGGAAAAGATGAAATTAGGGTTTCAGATATCCATTGGCTCTGATACCATGAAGAAAGTAGATTTGAGAGAGAAAAATGATTTATTATTATTGAGGAAAATTACAAGATCTAAAAATGAATGATCAAACTTCTAATATCTAACCATTCTCTTTTTATATACTCAAATTACGTTTTAACCGCCTAACAACCATATTTACAATATAGACCCTATACTTCTAATATTTACAGAATAAACCTTATACTTCTAATATTGACATATATTCTACAACTACAATTATTTTGTTGCTTCAATAAGCTTAATATGTTCACGAAGTTATTTTGTTATTCCGATGTCGAACTTATGGATTGGGCTCCCTAATTATTACGACATATGCTAGGTAAAGCTTCGGACTAACATGTGAATTTAAGGCCTTAAACAGATTTAGCTAGTTGATTTGTCTCAACAATGCATGTTAATCACTTGATTTTATTACATATATATATATTTTAAGTAACTATTAATTATCTAATAAGAGAATCAAAGTAAAAGCAACGTTATCAAACGATCAATATTATAATTCTCACATGTTTATATATTTCAAAAGCATGTGCTTTTGTATATGAACCAAAGAAAATTTTTTAAATTGGCTTTTACTAAGACATCTCTGGTCGGCTTTTTCTTGGCTTGAATGTAATTTTTTCAAAAGGGAATTACGAATTTTAGCTTCAGTTGTCCCCTAGTTTGTTTAAATTTATACAAATTCTATATGCCTTTACAGTTTACACAGTTAAGAGATAGTTGTTTTTTGACACGGCAGATCACTCCCACACCTACTAAAGCTAAAAGACACCCAAACACATCACTTAAGAATTTTAGTGAGCTTAAGTTAACTTTGTTCTATGTATAAAGGATTACTATTTATTATTTAAAACTACTTTTTTAAATTATAAATTATAATCATTGTTTTTACACTTTACGTACCAACTTTTTATATCCTTAAAAATACAATGGTATTAATCAGATTAGTACTTTAAGAAAATAATCCACTAAAGAAATTAATAACCCAAATAAAAGAATGACAATTTTATAATAATACATTTGGTTATTGGATTATCTCCACAAATATACATTACACATTAGATTATTTCATTTTGTTTATGGTAACATTTGCTTATCGGATTATATTGTTTTGGAAATGTTAAATGTAACTTTTTGTCTACATTTAACGTACATAAAAAATTTGTACTTTTCATATTAAAAGTTCAATCTGAATTTTATGGTAAGTGTATAACTATTTAATGCACTTTAACGTTTAGCAAAACCCTTTTTTTTTTAATTTAGTAAGATTCTGAAACGTTGACAGATATTTGAACATAAATTATAAGAAAAGTGTTAGACTGACAATTTCCTTCTTAATGTTGAACCAAAACACACAATTTAAAACCAAACCCGATCAAAATGTATATTATAACGTCCATTAGAACATAGTCAAATATTCTAGTTATCTATTAATCTAAATGTATAGTGGTTATATGATAAGTCACTTAAGGTCTTAAGAGTGACACGTAATCAAATAAGTACAATTACAAGTAAAGAAATCGCATCATTGATTTACATAATCTTAAAAACATGAATAATTAGGCATGGGTTGATTTGTATTGATCATCTAATTTACATGAAAGTGGAAGTGTTTTGGTAGGTCAAATTTATGACCATAGGTTACATCAAAGGGAACACAATATGACTCTTTATTCTTTATTACATCTTTCCTTTCTTCTCCTTTTGGATTTATGTCTTGCATTTGGAATTTATTGATGTTGACGAATAATGGAGACAAAGGAACACTCAAATCGCTTTGGTCATATGAGTGATGCTTTTCTTTTGTACTCTTCTTACATTCATTCAAACTTTAAGATAGCTTTGAACATATTGTAGTACCGGCATCATATGGCTCATACGGGGTGGATTGATGGGTATCCAATTGTGGTATCAGGGCTAGGGTTCCCTCCATTACCCTTTTTTATTGTAGTAAATAAATTTCATTTTTTTTCAAATAAAAATCCATAATGGTGTGAAAAACCTTGTGATATTTTTTCTTTTAACAACATTAAAATTTATGATTAAAAATGCCAGTGAAAAAAAACTAGCCAACAACACATAGTCCGATTCAGAATATTAAAAAATTGTACATATATGTATCATTTATGAGTTTGTTTTTTTTCTTTTAACAACATTAAAATTTATGATTAAAAATGCCAGTGAAAAAAAACTAGCCAACAACACATAGTCCGATTCAGAATATTAAAAAATTGTACATATATGTATCATTTATGAGTTTGTTTTTTTTAAAGGGAAAAGAACTAAAATCATTATATATGCATTTGTTTTGTTTGATAAAATTTATCAGTAATAAAAATTTTACTCCGTATCTTATGAAAGGTAGAACCAAATCCGAAGTGACCAAAATGTCCCCATTCTAACACTACCTTTTAAGAAAAGGTTCACGTCTTTTAACTTTATTTCAAAAAGATGTTTTTCTTTTTAGAGTAAACGACATAAATCGTCCCTGTGGTTTACTTAAATAGTCATCTTTCGTCCCTGAGAATCAAAAACCTCATGGATCGTCCTTATTTGGAAAATAAGCTTCGCCTTTCGTCCTTTGACTATTTGACCGTTAACCTCAATCCGTTAACCCCCCACGTGCCTACCACGTGAGGGGTATTCTTGTCTTTGCGCCCACTATAAATAGAGTAAACGACATAAATCGTCCCTGTGGTTTACTTAAATAGTCACATTTCGTCCCTGAGAATCAAAAACCTCATGGATCGTCCTTATTTGGAAAATAAGCTTCGCCTTTCGTCCTTTGACTATTTGACCGTTAACCTCAATCCGTTAACCCCCCACGTGCCTACCACGTGAGGGGTATTCTTGTCTTTGCGCCCACTATAAATAGAGTAAACGACATAAATCGTCCCTGTGGTTTACTTAAATAGTCACATTTCGTCCCTGAGAATCAAAAACCTCATGGATCGTACATAAAGCTGGTTGAATAAAGTTGCTTTATGCTGCAACTTTACACAGCATTTTAAGGAATTAAATGGTATTCCTTAAATGTTCTCAACCATATTTGTACGGCCAAAGTTGACATCCCAATGTCAACTTTGCCTATAAATAGAGGTCTTTGCACAACAAGAAATAACTTTGCAAACCTGCAATATTCTTGGTGAACTTGTGCAATATTCTCTCAATCGCAAAAAGGAACATTTCACAACTTTAAGTGTTTCGATTGTTTAGAGAATTTCCAAGTATAGATCAATTGTATTTCATAGGTTGTTAGGATATTTACATACTTTGCATTATCTTGGTTCCGCAACAACCTTGTAATTTATTTAAAGTTAATAAATAAATTACACTTGAAAAATACATATTGTCTCACCAATTTACTTTACAAGTACTTTCTATTATTGCATGGTCTTTCAAGTGTAATTTATTTATTAACTTTAAATAAATTACAAGGTTGTTGCGGAACCAAGATAATACAAAGTATGTAAATATCCTAACAACCTATGAACTACAATTGATCTACACTTGGAATTTCTCTAAACAATCGAAACACTTAAAGTTGTGAAATGTTCCTTTTTGTGATTGAGAGAATATTGCACAAGTTCACCAAGAATATTGCAGGTATGCAAAGTGTGAAATCTTTCGAAGTGAAGAAGTGTTATTCTTGTTGTGCAATGACTTGTATTTATAGGCAAAGTTAACATTGGGATGTTAACTTTGGCCGTACAAATATGGTTGAGAACATTTAAGGAATAGCATTTAATTCCTTAAAATGCTGTGTAAAGTTGCAGCATAAAGCAACTTTATTCAACCAGCTTTATGTACGATCCATGAGGTTTTTGATTCTCAGGGACGAAAGGTGACTATTTAAGTAAACCACAAGGACGATTTATGTCGTTTACTCTATTTATAGTGGGCGCAAAGACAAGAATACCCCTCACGTGGTAGGCACGTGGGGGGTTAACGGATTGAGGTTAACGGTCAAATAGTCAAAGGACGAAAGGTGAAGCTTATTTTCCAAATAAGGACGATCCATGAGGTTTTTGATTCTCAGGGACGAAAGGTGACTATTTAAGTAAACCACAGGGACGATTTATGTCGTTTACTCTTCTTTTTATTATATGTCTTCATTTCTTGCTTTATATCATCCATTATCGAAGCCATTTACGTTCGTATTAGTTAATTTTACCATTATTTTTTATTCCTCATATAATCACAAAAAGATTATGTTCAATAATATCAATATACGAAGACTTTTAACATCGGGTGATGATCTTGTTCTATACTTCCATTATGACATCAATGTTACGTTCGTAAAATGGATTCAAATGAACTTTTTTTACCTAAATATTGTATATAATCTGTACGCAGTCCCATTTTGCATGATGTATGTCTGAATGAGACATATGTGAGATGTAAATAGTCTTACCCCAAAAGAGACTGCTTTCAAAATAACATCCGACCATTTTGTAAGAAACTATGAGGATCAAACCTTAACATCTCATGTCTCCAAAACAAGAGCAACACAATGGGGTCGGAGGGTATTTTATAACTCAACAGGAGTGCTTATGCTAACACTGAATGATCTCTCATCTCTAATTGATCGATGAAGGATGTCTTTTAAGATTATCTGATTTTCCACCTGATTTCACCTTAAATTTTATATAGAATATTTGTATATTTTATGCAGAAAAGTTAGGATATAGTGGGGGTGTTATGAACAAAGATTTTTGCACGAAAAAAAGCAACTTTATTCACATGAAATGAGAAATTATAAAAAGAGAAATACCACTAATAAATGTTCATGTAATCGAATGCGCCGTAAAATCATTGCTGTTCACTCTTTGCCCTTTCCATTCATTTCCTACTTTCCACTTTCATTCATTTCTACTTTTACAATCGACATGTTTTGGTGTATATGTGTCACATACATATTGTAAGACATTCAATTTGGATTAGTGTTTGCACAATATTTTGACCCATGACATTCGTTTAATACTTGGGCACGTTATCGTTAGTGGCAGATTTAGGAATTTGTATTAGAGTGCAATATCAGTTTTAACATGTGTATATAGTGTGCATTACACTTTTTTTTTTTCTTTTCAAAAACCGAAAATTTATTAAAACTAGTACTTTTTTAGGGAGAGATCAAGTGGAAAGACCGATGATTTATAAATTTGATCAACCGATGATGTTACAGATTATTAGACATAATTCGACGAAAATACCATTTTATCAATTTCGGTTTTGTTGCTTAGGTCTATGAGTGTATCTTAAAACTCGTACAATATAAATCGCTATGAAGGCACCCTTTTATGAACGTGTTAAAAGAAAATCTGCATTCGTTTAAGCAAACGTAGTTTTCAGTCTATATGAAAATATTATTAATCAACATAATGAATGACTGGACATATATATATGATACTCAATTAATAATATAAGAGGTTTTGGTCCCATATTGTACATTCTTATGAGCCCAATAATAATAATGTTCAAAGTACTAAAAGTTATGATAAATAGTGTTATAGAAGAGTACCGAATGCATTGTTAAATGTACTTTGTCTACACTCTTGAGCCTGCAAATAATAAACTTCACTGGAGAAGGATTTAACGGTGCCAGTTTTTGTTGATATTATTAAGAGTTAATTACACTTTTGGTCCCTATCGAGGGTTAAAAATTACCGTTTTCATCCCTATCTTTCATATATTATCATTTTGGTCCAAAAAACTTTGCTCCGTCAATGGTTTTGGTCCAAATCTTAAACGACCGTTAAATTACGCATCACGTGACATGTGCATGATGGGTGTTTTAGTCATTTTATTCACCACAAGGACCAAAACTGTAAATAACTTTTTTTAATAATATATCTATCATCATCATCTTAATCTATATCTATATTTATATCTATGTTAATATGATCTGGAAAAAAAAACCACAAAATATATCATAGCCAAAAATTTACATCATATATAATATATATATAACCAGATCTATGTTTCCAAACATATACATACATACAAAATACATATCCCTCATATTCAATCTTTCATTCATACATGAAATTAGATTCACACCAAAAATAATCATACAAACCCCCACCTCCTCTCTATTCCCACTTCTTCTCCAAATCTTTTTATTTTGAACAATCTTCTACAATTTGTATATCTCTCTTTCTATATATATATATTTCTATATGATTTTGCGGTTTAAATCTACTGTATACATATATATACAGTAGATTTAAACCGCAAAATCACCATAACAGAAGCCCCTAAATTCGGATGCGTTGATATAATCCCCAAGTGGGTCAGTTGGTGTTTATCTTAAACAAGAAAAGGGATGGTTGGCGGCTGCGTTGGTGTTACTAGAGATGGTAATTAATGATGGCCAGATCTTGGTGGTAATGGTGTGTGGCAGGATCTATACACACACACACACACACATATATATATATATATACAGAGATTTAAACCGCAAAATCACCATAACAGAAGCCCCTAAATTCGGATGCGTTGATATAATCCCGAAGTGGGTCAGTTGGTGTTTATCTTAAACAAGAAAAGGGATGGTTGGCGGCTGCGTTGGTGTTACTAGAGATGGTAATTAATGATGGCCAGATCTTGGTGGTAATGGTGTGTGGCAGGATCTATACACACACACACACACACATATATATATATATATATATATAATAATAACACATACGTGGCTATGAAGTTAATTGCATACGGATGTGGTAGTATATGCCGATGAAGACTTCCTTCCATGATTTGTTTATTTGTTGCTTAAATTAATATTTGTTGCTTAAATGAACAGATTTGTTGATGATTTTGCTAAAATTTGTTGTTTGATATTTGGTTGAAGATATTTTGTTGTTGTTAGTTGTTAGATTTTAAGATCTGGGAGAAAATTAATAGAGATGATGATGATGGAGATGATAATAGATGAAGAGTTTGTAGATTGAGATGATGATGATGATGGATATACTATTAGAAAAGTTATTTACGGTTTTGGTCCTTGTGGTGAAAAAAAGACTAAAACACCCATCATGCACATGTCACGTGATGGGTAATTTAACAGCCGTTTGAGATTTGGACCAATACCGTTGACGGAACAAAGTTTTTTAGACCAAAAGGGTAATATATGAAAGGTAGGGATGAAAACGGTAATTTTTAACACTCGACGGGGACCAAAAGTGTAATTAACTCTATTATTAATAATGGCATTTGTACGATGGTTGTATTAGACTAAGGGGAGTAGAGCATTAAGGGAATGCCTACCACCTATCATTTATCGACATGTGGCACTCCTCAATCATGAGGGGCATTCCCCCCATTCCCTTGGGGTGGAGGAATGCCCTTAGAGGCCCCACAAAATATGAAATTGTATATATAATTTTTCTTCTTTGGAAGTGTCAATCGGTCAAAGGCCCCACAAAAAAGCAACCCACCTAACGTGTTAAGAATGAAACGGGACTCGCTTTTTAATGAGGTGGAACGCCCCCCGGGACCGAAGTGGGGCGTTCCGGCCGAAAAAAACAAAAACGAACGGGCTACTCCGTTCGGTCTTAAAGCATCTTATCTAGTGTAAATGAAGACAAAAACAAGGTGTTCTACAAAATGAAAGCTCAAGAGGTAAAAATGTAATCAAGGTACAAAGTCTAAAAGAACAAAGAACAAATCATAGATGATGTATTAATTAACATTAGGATTAGCTAATATAGTGTAATATATTAACAACTCTATTATCTTATACTAGATATGTATGTCCTGTCGATTTTGAAACTAATAAAGAATAATAACAATTAGCATAAAAAGGTCACTTTTGAAGAATGTATGACCAATAGGTTTTTATTTTTAAACAATGTAATTAGGATTGAATTGTATTGGAAATATACCTGTAAGACTATATCATTCCGATAATAATTTATATGAGATCTGGATCGATATCATGTTTTGATGATTATTAAAATGGTGTAAAACGGTATGAGTAGAGACGGTACCAGAAGAAAAAATAAACAAGAGGATGCAAAATTAAAAAATCTTAAGAAAAAAAATATCAAATAGGGTCAAAATTTATAGATTGCATATGAAAGTTTTAAAGAAATACATGTTCAAGTTAAGATCCAAATGGCCAAACCACTAATATGCACAGTAGGCATAAGTATTACTTTTTCTACATATGGAAGATGCATTCTTTTAATTGGTTTTGTAGGTGTATTCGATTCAGTAATTCGTTGAACTTCGAAACTAGCTTATCTTTTGTCCCGTCCGTGTACCATATGGTGCAATAATCAAAGTTATAACATTTTTTAATAGAGAAAATTACATTTTTGGTCCCTCAAGTTAACATGATTTTCAGTTATTGCTCTTAAGTGAATTAATTACAGAAAAAACCCTGAAGTTGGTCAAATTTTTCACTTTTCACTCCGCGACTAACAACCGTCTATTAGGTCCGTTAAGTGAGGGGCATATTTGTCATTTCACAATGATCCCTTCTTTTTCTTCTTCCAAACTCAAACACAATACGCCGGAAAAGTTAAATTCGTAATATCTCTTTCTTTTCTTCGATTCAGAACACGAAACTGGTAAGAAAAAGGTTAGAAAAGAAGTCCGAACAAACCCTAACCAACAGATTTCTGATTTAACGATCGCCGGAAAATTCAAAAACTCGCTGGAAAACTAAAAATGATGATTAATCGCACGTTTTTTTGAATCTGGACCCAAAACAGGTTGCAATCAACTCAGAATTCAATCGCGCAGAAACCCTAGCCAAAAGAAATATGAATTACAGTTCGCCGGAAAAACTTGACTTCGCCGGAAAAGTGTAACCGTCAACAAAATTCAACCGATCGAAAAATTAAAACCATCATCATGATCAGAATTCGACCGTGATTAAAACTTGATGAATTTCAAATTGATTTGACGAAAAACGACGACGAGATCTATGAAAGAAGTTACGAAAAACTTGATAAATCTGGGTTTGTGTTTGAGTGTGGAAGAAGAAGAAGAAGAGATCATGGTGAAATGATGAATCTGCCCCTCACTTAACGGACCTAATAGATGGCCGTTAGTCGTGAGTGAAAAGTGAAAAAATTGATCAACTTTAGGGTTTTTTCTGTAATTAATTCACTTAAGGGCAATAACTGAAATTTCTGCCAACTTGAAGGACCAAAAATGTAATTTTCTCTTTTTAATAATTCACAAGTTCATGTGATAACCATTTATTTATTTACTCAATTTGATTTCTTTGGCAGACGATAATAACACTAAATTAGTAAAGTAACAACCATATCTATTCATGTCTTTCGCGGGTATAGAAAAGATAAGATTTAGATAATTATATCCTTACCCTGATTAGGTAAAGAGACTGGCTCTATTTTATAAGGTATGTAGATCGAACCATTGACCTTTATATAAGAAGACAAATGATTTTCCATTTGGCTAATCCTACTTGTTAATAACACTAAATTAGAATACACATATCTCTAAATGAATACTCGTATCATACAAGCAAGATGATGAGTTCACAAATTTCCACATTTTGAAAAACATATTGCTTAATTAGGATTAATTCGATTGTTACCTTATGAGAGATATTCATATATTTCTCTCTTTTGGGTTCCATTCTCACATCTTTACACAAAAGCTTCTGATACTATTATCCATCCTTTCATGGATAAAACATTAAAACCTTTAACACACTACCATAAGTGTGTAAGTATATACTAGACCAATCATAAATGAAATAACACATAAATTAAGAAGTATAAGTTTTGTGAGAGACAACATAATTTCCACCTGTCACGGGTGCTACCGGGGCCCCATTTGCTTGTTTGTGTGCCCCAGTGGCCCGACATATGACGTGTCCATATTCAACCTAAACAAAAACTCACACTCATACAGTTATACTTACACCTACATATATAGTATCACAACATCCATATTGTTCACTTCAACAATCTCCCACGTTTCAACATATTTTTTTGGCTTGTTTAACATTTGTGTTTCATTAAATAAAAATATGATGCAATATTTACCAAGTCATGGGTATGAGTTAAATAGTTGTTCTAGTCTTATAAGAAACTTGGTATATGATCACGGTGGAGATTTATCGGCTGTTATGGAGCCAAAGGTTGCGGAAACGGCTGAGGAAAAGGCCGCGGCTGCTTGTAACCGACATAGCGAAGCTGAAAGGAGACGCCGAAAGCGAATTAATGGTCATCTTGCCACCCTCCGTAGCATCCTCCCCAACACTGTCAAAGTATGTCCCTCTTTCCACATTTGTTCATATTCGATCCATACCTTTTTTTTATTGTACATTTCCTATATATAAAGATCACTTTATATTATTAGTAATCGTGTTTTGCTAATGACAGCCTTAATATTCGGTGAATAGATGTTATTACTGTATAAGTGGCGTTACATTATATAAAATATGACCATTTATATATGCACTACTTAGTAACGTGTTATTGACATCTTTAGAACTGTCATTAGCAAGACTTTTACCGTACTAGTCTACTTTTTAGGAAGAAATAAAACTTAAGGTTGTCTTTTCATACTTTTGTTTGTTTTTTCTAGTGATTCATAAATAATGAATATGAAACTTTTGGTCATGACTTCAAAAATGTGATGTTTTGGTTTTGTGTGTGATATAGACGGATAAAGCCTCATTGTTGGCCGATGTAGTGCGACGAGTGAGAGAGCTAAAGAAGATGGTTGCAGAACTCGAATCAAAGGCTATGAATCAATGTGACAATCAAATGATACAAAACAATGAGTACTATATGATTCCAAGTGAAAATGATCAACTAGAATTGACATATATTGGAGAAGATTCTAGTACTAATAAGATTATGGTCAAGGTCCGTATGTGTTGCGAGGATAGGCCTGATTTGATAGTCGAGTTAACGAGGGCATTGGGTTCGGTACGTGGCAAATTAGTACGAACCGAGATAGGGACATTGGGCGGGAGGATAAAATGTATGTTGTGGGTTCAAGTCTCATCAGTAACAAAAGAACAAGGGTTACTTGAGCTAAAAAGGGCGTTAAAAGTAGTTATCGATCGGGCAACATTGTTGGATTTGCCTCGAAACAAAAGACCACGTCTTTTGGATTGTGTTTAGTTTTGATATTTTTTATATATATTTTGGAGGAAATGATAATGTGAGATGCGCGAGTACTAAGCTATATATATATGATGGTATTTGTGACTCTTTTTATTGATTTATTTGAGTAGTTTTCGAGTTCTTTGTACTTGTTTTTTTATCCCAAATTGACGGCGGTTAGACTGTTAGAGTTTGTTCGAACTAACTTCAAAGTTTCGATTCATAATTTAGCTATCGTTCTACAGTTATGGTTTAGTATTCCAAGTTCTATAGCAATTGTTGTTACTGATTAAGTATTCAGTTTAATAATATTTCAGTTCATTTTGTACACATTAATTCAGTATATAGATTCACACCTTGCTTTCGATCTCCAAAGTACACAAAATAATACATATCTTTTTTATAGTATTTATTTTCTTTTCTTTTTTGAAGATAGATGAGAATATAACACTCCTGTTTTCTTGTTTTATAAAAAAATTACAAATATGACTAATTTATAAGGCCTATAAATATGCTTACAAATTTAGTGTTGATACATTGCTAAAAAGTTAAAATTAAAACGTTACTTTTGTTTTTTTTTCTAATAAATTTTTACTTTAATAATGTACCAATACCAAATTATATACAGTATTAAACTCAATCATGAATATTACTAATGAATTGTGTATCTACAAATAAATCAATGTCAATGCGTCAACGATTTCCAATCGTGCCATTCGCAAGTTTTAAAAAGAGATAAATGTAGATAGTCGTATGTATATCTGTAAAATAAAAAAATTGCATCCAGGAGGTTGATAGATATAGTAATTTACATAGAAATAAAAGGCAAAAAATAAAAAAATTGCATCCAGGAGGTTGATAGATATAGTAATTTACATAGAAATAAAAGGCAAACGGGCAACAAGCTGCGCCGCCACTCCTTTTTGTATAGCAAAACTAAGACGTTTAAAAACTACATTCATCGATCGCGGCGTCATGACATTACTATGCATGACCCGTTGGACCCTTCCAAGTAGCTCGACGGCCTCAGGTGCAAGAAATCCAAAGGTATCAAATGCAAAGGGTATAAATACGTGTTGGTTGTCAAGACACGCCTTCTCGTGTTTGGCCACTTTGCATGAGGCAGCTTTTAAAGCGGCAAGACCGGCTGTGAAGCTGCACCCTAAGCCCACAAGAGGAGAGACTCCTGTTAAATCCACACATGCATGTTTTCCCCCAGTCCAACCAAAGACCAAAATGTCAGCAGGTCTGAGAGTAGATCTCCCTTCCAACGGGTCAGTCAAGAAATTCACTGGCGCTTCCTTCTTAGCAGAAATCCCAGCCCGCCTAAAAATGTCAAAGAGAACATCTCTAACCAAATCGTGTCTGTATTTGAACCCCGGGAGCTCTTTACAGTGAAGCGCATGCTCCCCAAAGGAATCCAAACAAGCTTTCCGGCAAATAGGACATATCTCATCAATAGGAAATAAGGGGATCATGAGACGGTATTTTAGTATAGTGCGATACTCTACCGGTGACATATGTTGTCCTAACTCATCTATAGGGACAACAAGGAGATAATCTTGAGCATGTGGTGTCTGTAGACACTTAAAAATGGCTTTTTGTCTGATTGTCAAGTCAAAGTGTACCTCCAAATCTTGGACAATATTTACAAAGGATCATTTTAATGTAGCTTTTTCTGGTCTTAAACAGATGTAATTTACATGTAACATGTCTTATTAATGTAGCTTTCTCTGCTCTTAAATAATGTAGCTTTCTCTGTTCTTAAACAGATTACATCAAATTAATTATCAACTTTTTGGGCAGATAAGAACACTAAACATGAGGTCATGAATTAATGGTTGAAATCTTACCCATCTGGTTATCTACATATAATACTTAATAAAGTTGTAAGTCACGTAACAGCATTACAAGCTTAATCTGAGTTTTGGATATCTACGTTGGTTAGCCCATTGTTGTACTATTGTTACAGAATCTTGGTGTCAGATAGAAAGAACAAAAGAAGATAAGTAAAGTTTGATTGATGCATTTACCCTCTTTAACATTACAGGCAACTGCTTGCTAGGGTAGCTATCACTTTTACACTCTCATAATGTATCAGATTCCATTTTCTTTTGATTAGTTGCTTCTAGTGCTTTGGTTGGGTTTTTTGACTTATAAACCCATGTCTTTTAATTCATCTTGTCATATAACTTTAACTAATGAAGTTTAACTTACCACCACAACACCGATATCAAACCACATCAGAAGTATTGTATAATAGAGGTAAGATGTTGACGTTTAAAACTCTACTTAGGTTGAGAGATTGTTTCGAGATAATGAAGTTTAACTCACTTGATCAACTGTGTAAAACATCTTTAAATGAACACAAAGTTAGTGATTCTAAATTAAGATTACTCATTATTGATTAATATTTTAAATTGATCATCAAAATGGGGAGAAAAATAGTGTTTTTTGTTTAACAATAAGAGCATATATGTAAATTTATCTTGTCTATATTGGGAGTATGTATATAGTACTTAACATATCCACAGAGAAAGGCAGGATTATAGCCAACTATGAAATGTATATGCATGAAGATTACTGTTGAGTTACATGTGACGTTCCTAGCTAAGCATTGCAACTTGTTTAAGGGCTACCATGTAAGAAAGGTTACTGACAAGCTGAGCCTGATAATATATTTAATCCTGATGTTCACACTTCACAGCATATTGAAGATGACACAACCCATGGCAACAGTAAGTCATCATCTGCTTCTTGGTGATCCATCTAGTCTGTGATAATGTCAGTATGTCACCACCTGTCATTCCAACGATGCTGCAAACATCGTGTCAGCTTTATCGTGTACATCAATTCTTATAGAATACAAGATTTCTGCTGCAATTGGTTTTCAAGGCTTCTTCCAATGCTTCAGCCTGGTCAAAACTTATTTTGAAGGTCACCATTGTTATGCCATCTTTTCCTGTATCATAATCCTGCTTAATATCCTCAGCCTTGAATGACTGCAGCTGAAAATCAACAAACAAGAGGTTGATATATGTTATAGATAGCAGCATGGGAGGTTGGATAACAGTTGAAGCATGTACTTTTTGAACAGGTCCAAATGGGTCGGATTGTATTGACTCGAAACAATTTTTTTACCATAACATCTAGTTCTTTTTTAAAAAAATTGTATGATACATGAAAGTAGCTATATTATGTAATATTTTATTAAAAATCTGATTTTATGTGAATAAAATGATTTAGGCGGTTTTATGCATCAAATATACACTTAGGGTGACTTTCAACCCGTTTCATGTTTTAGTTTATGTTGACCCTTTTGACCCGTTAGCGTTAACGAGTACCTGGTCTTTCACCTCTAGTTGAAGTATTTACAGTTTGAAGACTTACCTGATGGTAAACGACCCCCAAAAGATCAAAAGTAACCTCAACGCCCATAGGAACCTACAGGGTGTACCCATGTTATTTGTCAGAATATCACATCATCAATAGTTATGAAAATGATTGAATAACTATTGCAGCCATTGGTATATTGTTTCAAATCAACCACTGAACTTCACGAAATCCCAAAAAATTATTGTACTTGAAAAACCTTCACATTTCCCCCCTCAAACTTACCATTGTATTAGTTGTTTGTTTTTAGAATAACCATCCTTCTAAATCTACTAATAGACATTGCATTTGACGAATTCCAGACACTTTACTCCAATCTTCGCTCCAGATTGTATTTAATAAATCTTAGAAACTTTTGGCAAACTGTATATTAAAGATTTAAAGTCTGCTCCCACATTGTTAATACTTTTCACAACTCTTGCCTAAATCTTTTGTCACAAATCATACTTAAGAAACTCCTAAAAACTTGCGAGCACTTCATTGCTTGTCTTTTTATTAGAAATATACTTGACATAATACAAACACTTTTGCCAAACCGTATTTTTCATTCTTTCCCTAAAACATGCTTGAAAGATTGACGACATACAAACACCCCGGCCCAGCAGTATTATGAATTCTTTTGCCCAAGTCATACTTAATATATCGTATTGACAAAACTGAGATACTTCTACTACGATTTTGGCTATAAATGATCAAAAACAACAACGCCCAGTCCCATCAGTGTGCGGGGTATGAGGCCATAATATTAGGGGGGAAGTACTCGCACTTTTAACTATGTTCACTATTTCTCAACTAGAGTTCGTTAAAATCAATTTGCATAAAAGGTTGAGCAAATCATTCAGGTGGAAAAGTGTAAAATATGTCCAAGACTATTAACACGTTTAAGGTAAAATTGTCCAAAGCATGATCAGTTAGAAGTGTTCACGATATGATGAATACAGCTCTGGGTAGGCGACTGTAACTAGTGTTCAAGCTCCTCAAATACGAGTACAGCCATTTAAACTTGCAAAATTGCAAGGTAGGGATCAATGCAAAGTACAAAAAAATAATGTTGAAGTATTTCCACGTAACATATTTACTTTTTTTGGGGGGATTTAACCTAGTATCTGGTTTCTTTAAAACAACGTGACTAGTACAATAAGCACAATGGTTATTACTCTTATCTAAATACAAGACTCCAATAAGAGCGACAACCCATAAAGGTATAAATTACCAACTTAAGCCAAGAAACAAAGAAAAAATACAGCCATGAAAGCTCCACAAAAGAATCTATACAATCAAAGACAAATAGTGGCAAATGTAGCCAAAAAGTCAATAACCTGAGACTTTACTAGTCGTGTTGGAGCGTTTTTCAAACATTCTGTTGCTACTCCACCGTAGGCCCTAACTAGTCCTCCAGTGCCTAGTTTTATCCCTCCAAAATGCCTTGAGAATAAACAAAATCAATCATTAAAATGTGAATCAGTTCTTACTCCATTCATTGCATATTAAGGAATCGGCATTGTGATCTGAATGAAATAACTGACAGTATTACAAGTATAACCCTCTATTGCTTTTCTCATTTAAAGTGGTGATTATTAAAAATTAATAATAGGAGTAAAAAGTTTGATGAAGTGAGCTTGACGCGATATTTACCTAATGACAACAACCATAACTCTATCTAACCCAGAGTTTTCAATTGCAGAATGTATTGGTTTTCCAGCTGTACCAGATGGCTCACCGTCATCATTACTTCGGCACTGATTACCGACCTAATGTGCAAGGAAAAATATCATGTAAGCAAAATTAGTGAGAGGACCAAAATGTTTCATTGTGGTCCATTATATCATCATTTTCTACAATAAACACCTAACATGAATCATCTGTCACCAAAATTGTAGATTCACATACAATATATTGGAGCAAATAGCACACAGCCACACAGTATTAGGCTATTGTATTTAATGTTCACTTATTTCCCTCTTTATACAAGATGACAGGCTATTAATCTCATGGGCTGAAGCTCATGATGGGTGAGGAACTAGGATATACTGGTTTAAACAGAATGCTGGACTGCTGGCAATTGAGCATGGACTGATGTCCAATGATGGCATATATATAAAAAAACATAATCAAAAAATCTTATTTTTTAAAGAAGAGACACATATACCTTATAAGCCCAACAATTATGCGTTGCGCGTGGATCTTGGACCTACACATTATATAAGATAAAATTAGAAGTTTCAACAGCTTTCAAGGAAATTACATAAAACGAATAATAATCATTATAAATAGAAACTTGTCATACTCTCGCTAACTCTACCAATATTAATGCTAACGGGCGTTTCACTTTTTCTTCTTTCACTATGACGAGATATAATGTATAAATCCTTATTCGCCCACTGACAACAGATATAAGCAAGGGGTTACAATAATCACAACTGACGCAGGACCTGATGTGACAAAGACAAACTCCTCCACTCAATTTGTTAACGTTCTCAGCATGCCAAAATAGACACCCAACACCCTTTACCAATAATCAAGCCAATGATCCGACTCAAGCTAGATTCTTAATATTTTCATGCTAAGGGAACTCAGCATTTACTTAATTCAGCTTTGACTCTGTTCTGGTGGGTGATTGGATCAGCTTCTGTCAAGGGTTTTCTATTCATATGTAACAATCTCAAACACAAAAGAGGAAAAAAGTAATGTAAACAAAGAACCCAATAGATAATTGTGAAATTCAGGGCTGATTGTTAGAGTTAGCCAATAACACAATCTCCTGTTTTGTAACTTTGTTTGATGACAAGTAGTTCAATATCGACCACTCTGAAACAAAATCTTTTTCTATATCTTGTGATTGTAAACTTTCTCCCTATGGCTATTGATGGACTTAAGGTGTTCTCTATTGACATACATGGGATAACCCTCCCTATCGATACCTTTGATCTTTGATGACTACAATCTCCTATTTTGTTCGACTACAAGTAGTTCAATATCGAGCACTCTGAAACAGAATCTTTTCTTGTATCTTGTGAATGTAGACCATCTTCCTATTGTTATTGTTGAACTCAAGGTCTTCTCCATTGAATATATGGGATAGGCCCCTCTACAAAACATAGAAACTTTTGATCTTTAATGTGTGAATGTTTTTTCCCACGAGGTCATGTTCTTTGATGCCTGGAACTTGACATATTGAATGTACACAATATACTAATGTAACACAAACCTAAGGTCTAATTCTCTAATAGCAGGCACCAGCTTGAATCTCTTGGCCAAATAACCTCCAAACGGCTAAAACATGTGTGAAGTTGTTGAAATTCATAATCACAACCGATGATGAAGTAGATGTTAGCAAAGGCATCTATAATTTCATGTATACATGTGGTCAAACACTCAAACATCTAAGTGACAAACACAAGACCACAAATAGATAATGAAGTTTATACTTGACCCATAACTTTTGCAAGGCTAAAAGGAGATACTAACTGCATCAGAAATGACACTCATGCAGAGGAGATCCAACAATTACCGGACACTTTCATGGTCCAGCGAGATAAATGAAATGGGCTAGAAAAGGGCCCTACCCAACTTCAAACGCACATATCTTTGTTCTAGGAAAGAGTTATGAGGCACACCTAACATGAGTCAAAGCTCGTAAGACCGTGTTAACAAATATCCGTCATTGGTTTAACCGACTCTCAGTCCAAGCCCCGAATTTGGTTTAAAAGATTTTCCCAAGGTTTTGTGTTTACACTTTGTGTTTCATTATTTGCTTTCGTTATGCATCAAAACTATTAAAGCTATGACAACACTAGTGTCAAATAAAACCATGCATTACGAGCCCACGTCTCGGTTTTGCCTTATTTTACAAGCACATAGTATATTCAATAGCCTAACAAGTAATAACGGTGTGGCTTAATATAAAGATGCCATATTTCCGAAGATTTGTTTGACATACGTGTCTCGTGTAGGTCTTATGTACTCTACGACGACATAATCGATCTCAAAAGGCTCGTTAACGCTCGACAAAACTCGTAGCACGAATCAAAGCAAGACTTCTAAAGTCTCAATCTAAGTGAAAATTCATGATATAAGCTCAGTCATCTATATGTATATCATTAAAAGCTACTAATCACTTCTGCAGATCACTAATTAACACATAAACTTATATATATCATATTTGTATTTATATTTCTAATCAATAACAAAATGAACCTATTTGTTGTTTTATCAATTTTTGCCCCTGTCGTTTTTTTTTATTATTAGATCACCTCGTGGTGACATTTTGTATCATTACGCACCCCTCTCTCTAACGACCGTTTGTTGTCCTCCGTTAAACCTCTCATGTGCAATGCACATGAGGGTAATTTTGTCTTTTTACCATCATCTTCATCTTCATCTTCAAATCATCCACACACATTCTTCTTCTTATTTCTTTTCTTTTCCAAATCTGTACATTAACCTTAATACCTTGATTATGTATATATATAAATAAATATCCTAATTTATCCAGATATTTATCTCACCTACCCCTTTAATCTTCAAAGAAAAAAAAGATCATCTACCTACGAATTGAACAAACACATATATCTTATAAATATTTGCACAAACAAGAATAAAGATTTTATCTCAATTTTCTATAATCTCATCCCTCTTACACAAGCAAACTATATAGCTCTTTGTTGTTACCTTTACGTTTTGGAAAGAAACCCCCCATTTAACGGTGGTCTCGTTATATATATACATACACAATTCTGTATCTATATATGTTAAAGACGGAGAAGAACAGATCGGGATCTCGCCGGAAAGAAATATTGACCGGCGACGGATGGCGTCAACGGTGTTAGCAAGCAGGAATCAAACAAGCTATGATAATCATCATCATCGATCATTGATGGGAAAAATCCCTAATTATACAAATAGTAATCGAAATCTTAACCCTAACCCTAACCCTAACCCTAATCAAAAACCTAAATCATCAAATAAGAGAAAGCATCATTTTTCTACCAACGGCGGCGGCGGTCGTGTTCAGAATCACGATATTATTGTGAGTCAAGGGGCGATTAATGGTTTTAATCAATAATATAATTAATAATAATGGTGAAGGAGATGATGGGTTAATGAAGATGTGTAGGCAGGTTCTGACAAAATTATTGAAACATAAATTAAGTTGGGTTTTTAAGGTGCCTGTAGATGCAGTTAAAATGGGGCTTCATGATTATCATCAGATTATTAAGAGGCCAATGGATTTAGGGACGGTAAAATCGAATATTGTCGAAAGGATTGTACGGAAATCCGCTTGATTTTGCAGCTGATGTGAGATTGGTTTTTGAGAATGCAATGTTGTATAACCCAAGAACAGATGAAGTTCATAAAATGGCTGATTCACTTCTAAGGCATTTTGAAGAGCTGTTTAGACCAATTCAAGAGAAATTGTCTGTTAGTAATCATAATCATTTAAATGAGTTTTCAGCTGTTGATGAATTGGATGGAAGTTCTTGGGATGATTTGAAGATGAAGATGAAGATGATGGTAAAAAGACAAAATTACCCTTGCACATGAGAGGTTTAACGGATGACAACAAACGGTCGTTAGAAAGAGGGGTGCGTAATGATACAAAATGTCACCACGAGGTGATCTAATAATAAAAAAAAACGACAGGGGCGAAAATTGATAAAACAGCAAACCACAGAGTGATCTAATGAAATTTTCTCATAATTTTACCTCTCACAATCAATTCTAGCATGTGTGTAAATGTAATTTTTTTATAAAAAAATCAATGGTAGCAGCGTGCTACTAGTAGCATAGTTTTATACCCATTTCTAAGCTAACTTGAATGGCTAGGATCATTGTCTAGTGCACATGAAACCATAAGCCATGCGTTCGAATTTTAAGGAAAATTTTTTTAGAAATAGACATATTTGGGGATCAGTTTGTCAAAATAGTTTTTGCCAAAAAAAATTTACGAAACTAGTAAATCCCGGTAATCCTATAACCGGACTCACTATTATTGGTCCAATCCGGTAATTGAAAAACCGGACTCAAATTTGAAATTTGAGTCCGGTAATACAAAAACCGGACTCGAGCTTCGTGCAGGAAGAAGACAAAGAAGCTGCAGCACCACGTGACACACTTGCAGGAAGAACAGTGGGATGTGGCGGGGACTTCGAGACCGGGTTTTGTATTACCGGACTCAGTTTTATATATATGCAAAATACCAACCGCATATATCAGTTACATAGCATCTCCTTCTCATATATCTCCCTCAAAATACATACATGTCTATAAAAATGGTCGGCCAATCATTCGAATGGTGGTGGTGCATTCCCAAACCTGACTAACTTTGGAATGAAAAACAACATTCGGGAACACATGCGTTTGGATAACAGGGATAAAACGGAGGTGGCAGCTTTAATTCAGCGGTTAAGTGCGAGAAAGGCGGCTATCGAAGCCGAGATTGCAGAACGTTTAACAGTGGTCCGCCCTAACGTCCACGACACCGGCTACCTGGCATACCTGCATCAGAGGGTTGGGTGGTTGAAACTAACCATTCCCCATTACATGAAAAAGAGAAAAACTTATTCTTTTTGATGGATATCCATTTTGAAGAATCCCATTTACGAATGATACACAATCATCCCAAATTAACTGTACCATAATTGGGTTAAATGATGATGAAGATGCCCTTTTTTTTAAAGAATTTAGTTGAATGTAGGTGTTTGAAAGTATATAATGAGTACTGATAATGTTTAATGCTTGAATGCTTGAAAGTATGCTTCTGAAAGTGTATATACACATCTAATATATAATAGGGTTACATTAGTTAGGGTTTCATGCGGTACTGACACGTGTTAGGGTTTCGTGAGTCCGGTTTTCCAAAACCCGGATTCAACCTCATGTCCCTATCAACTGTACCAGTCAAACTACACGTCTGCAACTTTTGTCTTCTTCCTACACGTTCTTCGAGTCCGGGTTTCGAATTACCGGACTCAAATTTGAAATTTTGAGTCCGGTTTTCCTATTACCGGGTTGGACCAAAAACAACGAGTCCGTTTTTGTAATACAGGGTTTACTAGTTTCATAATTTTTTTTACCAAAAACTATTTTGACAAACACACACTAAATAATGTCTATTTCTAAAAGAATTTCAATTTTAAGATTGACATTTATGTGATTTTCTTTAAAAAGCCACTCTACAATAACACAAGCCCGATTAATACAACTTAAAGTGATTCAACATACGTCTTATCATTAAAAAACTTACTCATAGAGCCAAGTTAACCTGAATTGAACAAGATTATAAACCCTATATTGAAACAAATTGTGTCCATTTATTAAGATCGTATAGTCACAAGAACTTAAGATCACGATCGACATCTTAATAGTCTAACCTTATCCAGTTAGCAATGTTTTTAAATAAATTATTAAGGGATGCATACATCATCTTAATATGCAAGATATCTTAAATAAAATGAGTACTCAAAACAAAACTAATAAGTAAAGAGAAAAAAAGAAAAGAAAATAATCAGTACATCATAAAACCAAATAAAAAAACCAAAAATGTTTTTGATGGTATATAACTAAAAGTAATAATATACATATCATTATCCATACACTAAATTTATCAAAAAATTCTTGAAACAATAATTCAACTAAAGGATCGACTTATTACTTTGTTAGACGTTCATTATCACAACCATAAATACACATATAGGATTAACAAATGTTGCTTGAATAACATATATATCATTAATCTTCTATTAATCGGTTTCAAAGACAAGATATGAATCCAATAAAGAGTTGTTTACAATCTTGATGAAACACAAGTAAAAATGAAACAAAATGTTTCATTAAAATTGATCAATTATACATTGAAGATTTTATATACACATACAAGGTTCGGTTAGGATAATCACGGGTATTCAAGACTAATTTGATAGCTGGCAAAACCTTTCCAAGATGTCACCTTTGCTAGCTAGCGACCCTTAAACAAATATATTTGAAAACATCATATTCAAAAGTTTCAACTTTGATTATGTGGACTCATTCCTAAGTCGTCATAACCAACCTACATTTATAGATATGAAGACATGTCGTTAATTACTTGAATATATACATCATATTTTACAAGTGTCTCATGTAGCTCAATTTTCACATTCTACATCGTGCAAAAGATGTGTAGTTTGCTTATTTCCATGATATACATTTGTGGATGTTCCAAATTAATTCAAATCTAACATTTGTGGATGTTCCAAATTAATTCAAATCTAAGCATTGAGGTTTAATTACTAAATTTGAAAAAAACTAACTATTAATCACTAATGTTTCACATTCAAAATAAAAATTACCCCTTGCTTGTGATCCAATTCCAATATGGTTTACTTAGGCCATAAGGAGTAACGCGTTCCCTTCCCGTGGCACGCCCAAAAAGTGCAGGGAACGCCTGGGGAACGCCCAGCACACCGCCCCCAGAGGCGTTCCACTCCAAAAAAAATGTTGGCTCGTTCGAAATGGAACGGGTGATCATGCGTGAGGGCCGAGGCACAACTAGCCGTTGAACGGCTAGTTTTCTTATTTTTTTTTTAATTCATAAATCCTATATATATATACACATAAATCATCATTTTCATTCAAGCTATTTGCCAAGACTTTGATGAGGAGGATCCCACTCTAGCTCGGGATTATTGGTATACGCAAACTCCAATGGAACAACGGCTCCAAAATCTTCGTGCGGTGAAGAATCGAGAGACTCACAACATGCTAACGGCGGACTTGATTGACCATATATGGTCGACAGCACCACGTGACTTTCAGCACGTTGACGATCCGTTTGCAGACTTCGGTGATTACGTTAGTTCCGACGAAGAGTAGTTTTATGTTTAATGTTTATGTATTAGTATTGTGTAAGGTTTAAAACTTTTATTTGGTGTGTAATTTGTATTTGTTTTTTAAGAATTATGTAAGAATATTATGTTTTGTGTTTAAGTTAATAAAAAGTTTAAGTTTTTAATAAATAAAACAACAAAAGTAATTAGTAATAATAACAATTAAACAAAAAAAAAGAACAACAGAGTTAGGGGACCCCTAACTTCAAAGGAACTCCACATGTCACACAAAGGAGCAAAAGGGGGGTCTTGGAACCCCTTACTCCTCATAGCCTTATTGTTTTGCTTACATGAACTATATTTATTGCGTTCCTTATAAAAAATTATAACAATCTTGTTTTGTCTCGAAATAAATTTGTTAATTTTAAACGTAAATAAACTAAGAATATAAATGGTTGCTACTTGTTAACGAGAAATATTGATGCTAAATTTCAAATAAAACAACACTATCAAATATCAATGATATGATGGTGGTTGATGCAGGACCAGTGATGCCGTTGCTTGTTTTGGAAACATCACTTTCGCACAACTTCGACTTTAATGTTCGATTTCTTAGACGCAGTCATGAATATTCTTTATTTAAATTTTTTCTATATGGGAATAATTTTCGATCACAAGACATCTGAATTTTCACGGGCTCCTTGAAAGATATTGGCAAATAAATCTCTAATGCTAACTAACAACATAGCCAACAATGAAAAGCTCTTTTCATAACATCTTATTTTTTAACGGCGTAGACTGTATAATAATTCGAAACAAAAAATAAGTTATGGCAATAATGTACAACTAAAAAACCAAAAAAAAAAAAAAGGGTGTACGAATCGTTTTTTCTTAAGTTCAAATGAGAAGCTCTTTTCATAAGGAAATTACCATTCAAGGCCATCGATAATGAGGAGAAACATCATAATTTGAAAAGTCAAATTCTAGCATGTGAGATGTGTTGCAACCACCCATAATTTCATGTTTATCCACAAGTTTGCATAGATCTTATTTGATTTAATTCACGATTTCACGAAGGGTACATGCTTCATGGATTAAGTCATTTTTAGATCTATGATAAGCCATGTCAATTTTATTAACTAGTTTATTGAGGCACATTGCTTTAATTGTATTTTCATATCTTTTTAGATCTCTCTTCAATATGATTTCAGTGTTGCTTGGGAAGTATAATTTCCAAGTTATATTTAGAGAAACTAGTGCTAAGACCCGTCCAATTGACGGGTAGTCTCAAAATATATTAATCAAAGCTAAAAAATTGAAATTCAAGTATATTAAATAGATACTGAATAAAATTAAAATACCTAAAAATAAAACATAAAACGATTCAAATAAGGCAAAAAGTTGAAGAAGTATTGCGTAATAAACTAATCTTTCGGGGAAGGCCTATCATACATATCGGAATCGTACACATTATCAGAATAATCGATATCAAACATAGGATCGTCTTCTGATTCATCTGAATAGTTCTATTCACCTTTATCATTGGATTCATCGCTATCAAGAATTTCATCATCAACATGTCAAGTAATGAATAATGATAGGTTCTCACATAAAAGCATACTACAATTTAGTTATCACATACTTCTGACACACAATAAACATCCATAGAAAGCAGTTGCTTGATAAAAAAAAAGATGCACAACTTAGACGATTTATTAATAATGTACCTGTCGTCGAAACAGAGCTTGCTTTTATATTAAACTATATATCAATCAATAAACATAAACATATATTAATAATTAAAAAATAAAGAAGTTGCATTGCGTACGAAGATCAAGTACTAATTCTTGATGTGTAAGTTTCTGCTTCATAAATCTCTATATATATTCTTAGTAAATTGATTCTTGATGACAACTTTTGATGTTCTTTTAGTCAAAGCTAATTCAAGAGTGCTTTCTTATGCAATGAAAAGCTAGCGAGCAAACAGTAATTTCTTTTGGTTTCCATCAAATATAGACGATTTAAAAATTTACACAGTAACGGTATGATTCGAGCAACCATCAATATGACAATATCACAACTTAATCAATACGAAAACTAAAGAAAAAACATATGAAAATTAACTCCATATAAATATTGATTCCAGTTTACCCCTTTTTTTTCAACTTTAGTTAAATAAAAAAATTGCAGTTTGTTATATCTAAACTTACTACAAACACAAACAACAATTTTAGACTAAACGATTTAGAGTTAAGCTCAACAAAAAGAGAAACAAAAAGTTCAACAAAAAGAGAAACAAAAGTGTATAGTATATAATTTGAAAAATACATACCAATTCATCAACAAAGACCATCTCGAACATTTTGATTTTCTTCGGGTTGTTCCACTCCGAAACAGTCCATACATGCACAACACGGAGTCGTTGATGATGGTTAACATGTGTTGGCTTAAAATCTTCAAGATGAACTAATGTGGTCTTATTTTTTGTTGTTGAAGAAGAAGTCATAATGAACCTATGGACAACAAACTAAATTAAAAGAGATAATAATAACAATAACATAAGAATTCAATGTTAAATAATAATAATAATGATTAAATATTAACAAAGTATATAAATAAAAAAACCTTTTTGGTAGTCGATCGTAGGGTTTTTTTTTTTGCCGTAGGTTTTTTTTTTGAGTTGAGAATATGTGAGGGTTTTTTTTAAGGTGGTATATATATAGATAATAATAATAATAATTTTTTATTAGATTTTTTTATTAAAGGTGGTCATTTATTAAATAAATATTAAAAAAATAAAGGATTAATAAGTAGGGAGTATTAGGCTCAAGGAGGGGGTTAGGGTGCCAAGTGTACCCCCAACCTACTCTTTTAATTATTATAGATAAGCCAACTACCTAAGACTGAAGGGGGTGGAAGCAAGAAAGGAGCGTACTCCATGCCATTTCACCCTAGTTCGCCCTCCATACGGCCCCCGAGGGATGACTTGCATTTAGGGCGACTTTCCTGGCTCGCCCTTTTGCTTGTTGACTTGGCACGGTTTCCAGAAGAAAAGAAAAGGATGTTGGGAGGGGGGACCAATGTGAAAGTGGCACATGGCGCAAGTCGCTCTACTCTCTAAAATCCACCCATTTCCATCGTTTTCAAAGGGCAACTCTTCCTACCCCACATGCCACATGACGCAGGTCTCCCCATTCTCTCCTATCACCACTCCTCTCAGCCTAAGGATTATCAAAAGTATTCTTAAATTATGATATCAACTCTATCTTTGATAAGTCAATTGTTTCGTAAATTCATTTTATTAAAAAATCTACAATTTCATACTTCATGCGATAAACAAAATTTTCACAGGTTTACAAACATATTTAAAAAATTGTAACTGACATATTTAAAGATTAGATAGATACATAAATCAATCAATGAAATTCATATATATATCTATATGAAATTTTTAGTTATGTTTTTTTTACATTAATCACCTGTAAATCTGTAATGACTCATCGTCTATATCTCGTAGTTTAAAGTACGTGCAAGACGTTATCTTTTAACGAGGTGTAATCAGACATCGAATGCCAACTTTATTGTTAAAAAAAATTAATTAACTACATTATCTATATCTATATCTATACTCTATTATAAAACAAACTACCCTCCCTCTTTTCAACTCTCTACCTTTAAAATACCCAAAATACCCTTAATTTTTAACACATTCCTAACTCACACACTAAATCTACCCAATATATCCCTAAAATATTTTCCAACCATATTTATCCAAACTATCTATCTCCTTTATTCATTAATTTAAATATTTTCACTTAATATCTCTATAATACTCTTAATAAAATTATTTACAAAAGATACATCCCTTAACCATAAAATAACTACAGTATCATTACATCAATTACTTTTAGATTAATAACCACATCGTTACCACCACCGCCACCATCACCACCCGTTGCCGCCACCGCCGCCGCATTGCGCGGGTACCCATCTCGTACCTAATAAAGCAAACCTCCATTTTTTTCTATTAAACTTTCAGCCTTTGATATGACTAAAATACCCTTACATTCCACCAATGTCCTCTATGGAAACATACGTTATTCCATCCGATTTAAGTTTTCATTAGCGAAGCTCTTATATTTTTACATTAATAAAAACACCGTTACCGCTACCACCGCCGTCACCATCACCATCCGTTGCTGTCACTGTCGTCGCATTGCGCGGGTACCTATCTCGTTATTCTTAAAAAGTATCTACAATTTATGTGTATCGACATATACACATTTAACTTATTATAAACTAGTCTTAATGCCCGTACGATATACGGATTATATAATATATGTGATACAATTATATTTATATAGACTACATGTTATATGAAACTATGAATTTTATATTAAATCTAAAGATTAGTATTTGATTACAATTAGGTAATTATGAATTAAAAATCTTTTTTATATTAAATCTAAAGATTAGTATTTGATTACAATTAGGTAATTATGAATTAAAAATCTTTTTTATATTAAATCTAAAGATTAGTATTTGATTACAATTAGGTAATTATGAATTAAAAATCTTTTTTATATTAAATCTAAAGATTAGTATTTGATTACAATTAGGTAATTATGAATTAAAAATCTTTTTTATATTAAATCTAAAGATTAGTATTTGATTACAATTAGGTAATTATGAATTAAAAATCTTTTTTATATTAAATCTAAAGATTAGTATTTGATTACAATTAGGTAATTATGAATTAAAAATCTTTTTTATATTAAATCTAAAGATTAGTATTTGATTACAATTAGGTAATTATGAATTAAAAATCTTTTTTATATTAAATCTAAAGATTAGTATTTGATTACAATTAGGTAATTATGAATTAAAAATCTTTTTTATATTAAATCTAAAGATTAGTATTTGATTACAATTAGGTAATTATGAATTAAAAATCTTTTTTATATTAAATCTAAAGATTAGTATTTGATTACAATTAGGTAATTATGAATTAAAAATCTTTTTTATATTAAATCTAAAGATTAGTATTTGATTACAATTAGGTAATTATGAATTAAAAATCTTTTTTATATTAAATCTAAAGATTAGTATTTGATTACAATTAGGTAATTATGAATTAAGAATCTTTTACATATTATATGAAACTCCATGAATTGTATAATATATATATCTGTTTAGTTAGATGTTTAAAACTTATGATATATATTAGTTATATTCCGTATTGATATATTAGTTGTTAACATTATTAACATATATATGGAAACTTAGTATAATAATAACAAAATATATCTCTTTATATAACTAAGAGAGGATAGTTTTTTCCTAGGTGGCACTTCTCTTTTCGTGCCAACTAGGCTTTTTACTTAGGTGACATTCTCTGGTAATTTTAATATTTTTTTTAGATATATTGACATTTAAATCTATATTTTTTTAGTGCTCATGTGACACTTCATTTGCCACGTCATCATTTGTCTACGTGGACATTTGTTTTTTTTTTTATCAATTTTAAATAGCAAATAAAAAAGTCAATACAAGATTAGAACTCATGACCTCTAACTTTTAATATTTTGCACAAACCACTTGATCTAACTTAATATTTGTTTATTTTTTGCAAATTACGGTAGATATTTAGTGAATAATAAAACTAATTAAACGACATTGATAATATAATTGTCGATCTTTGTAACTTATCTCTTTCTATTTTCCTTTGTATTTAATTATCTTTGTACGTGAAATATAATTTACTTTAATATAATATAAAACTAGATTATATTGGTAATTTTATCTAATATTTTACTATCCGATTATATTATCTAATATAATTTTACATTAATATATATGTTAATCATTGTTTTCAAGTAATATTACTTAAATCATTATATTTGTAATCAATTTAATACAATGTGTATATTACCATGCATCGCATGGGGCATAATCTAGTATTGAGATATATATATTAAATCTAAAGATTAGTATTTGATTACAATTAGGTAATTATGAATTAAGAATCTTTTCTATATTAAATCTAAAGATTAGTATTTGATTACAATTAGGTAATTATGAATTAAGAATCTTTTCACCAAAGTGACACATGTCGTGCAAGAAATGCGCCAAATATCGATCAAAAATCTTTTTTATATTAAATCTAAAGATTAGTATTTGATTACAATTAGGTAATTATGAATTAAAAATCTTTTTTAATTACACCAAAAGTGACACATGTCGTGCAAGTAATGCGCCAAGTGTCGATAAATAAAATACACAATACTATAGATGGCATTAAACACTCGATTTATATAAAGGAGCGGATACCCAAAATTCTGCTACTTGTACTCATGTTTCCGTTACTTGTTCAACTTTCCCCAAAAACGCATCATTTCCACACTTCTTTCTTTGTATCATATGTCTCGCAGACCAAACATCCCCCCATTTCACTTCACACACATCAACTCAAATCACTTTAATTCATAAAAATACATTTTACTGTTTTTTAAACCCCAATCTTTTTTTGTTCTGATTTTTTAAATTCTTTTCCAAAGTTTTAACCAATGGGAGTTAAAGGATTTGTTGAAGGTGGAATAGCATCAATAGTAGCTGGATGCTCCACCCACCCACTTGATCTGATCAAGGTGCGGATGCAGCTACAGGGTGAAAACCAACAACCCATCCGAGCTGCATCCGCACCGGGTGGGAGCATACCCTTCTCTGGGGCTCCACGAGTGGGGCCCATTGGAGTCGGGATGCAGATCATCAAGCAAGATGGGGCAAGAGCCTTATTCTCTGGTGTATCTGCTACCGTTCTCCGTCAAACGCTTTATTCCACCACCCGAATGGGTCTTTATGACATGATGAAAAAAAAATGGACAGATCCTGAAACTGGAAACATGCGGCTGTGGAAAAAGATTGGCGCTGGGTTGATCGCGGGTGGTATAGGGGCTGCTGTTGGGAATCCTGCTGATGTGGCAATGGTCCGTATGCAGGCAGACGGAAGGCTCCCAGCTGCCCAACGTCGTAATTACCAAAGCGTCGTTGACGCTATATCACAAATGGCAAAAAACGAAGGGGTTGGGAGCCTATGGCGCGGTTCATCTTTAACAGTGAACCGCGCCATGTTAGTGACTGCGTCACAATTGGCATCCTATGATCAGATCAAGGAAACTATACTAGAAAAAGGTGTGATGGAAGATGGGCTTGGAACCCATGTGACTGCAAGTTTTATTGCAGGGTTCGTGGCTTCAGTTGTCACGAACCCCATAGATGTGATCAAGACTCGAGTCATGAATATGAAAGTGGAGCCTGGAAAGGCTCCACCTTATACTGGCGCAACTGACTGCGCCCTACAAACTATACGATCTGAAGGTCCAATGGCGCTTTATAAAGGTTTTATTCCCACAATATCAAGGCAGGGACCATTTACAGTTGTTCTGTTTGTTACATTAGAACAAGTCCGAAAATTACTAAAGGATGTCTAAATTTAGTTGATGATGACGATATACTCATATGTTTCTGGTATTGGCAGAATAAAAGTTCCCATAATTTATGGTTTTACTTTTTGTTTACTAGCTTTATTTAAAGTTTTCTTTTTGGCAAGATTAATATAAAAAGAATGTTTATTATTACTTTATACATTAGAAAATGGCAAAATTATTTAAATGATGATGGTGTGAGACGATTTGTTTAAGTAATATGTGTAGGCACGTGAACATTAACAATTAGAATCGAGTACAAGATGCGTGACGTTGCCGTTTTACTTTTTATTTGATTTTAATTTATAAAGTTGATTGTAGATTTGGCAATCTAGTTTAGACTTTTGTGGGAAACTAATATATTTTCATAAAAATGGACTGCACATACAATTTGTAAGTTGGGTTGCCAAAATAAAAAACAACATAATATGTGGGATGTTGACTTCAACATTTGGCACTCTTTTGAATCCCCAGGAAGTCCTTGAAACATTTTCATGAGTTAGTTAAACCACTCTTGTAGATACGAAACCAAGAATTGGTATTAAGGGGAGGCAGTTAATCTGATTAACTGAGAGGGACCAAACAAAAAAAGTTACATAAAATTAAACCCTTAGAATGAAGATAATATACATAACAAGTCGTTTTGGTAAGAACTAAGAAAGCGTCAAAGTATGTTTTCGTAAGAACTAAGAAAGCGTCAAAGTATGTATCTGCTAGCCCCTTATTAGTTCCGCCTCTACCACTTGATTGATGCATAACCTCAAATAATGCCAAGTTAAATACTTTTTTGACTGATGTAAGAGTAACTAAAAAAAATATGATGCAACCTACTTTCATATATGTATAAAATTTTTGAATGTATAATTATATAAACCAAAAATGCATGGTTAATAACTCCAATAATGTAGGGTTGAAGACAATCAAAAAAGGAAAGAGGGTGGGAATGTAGTGGGATGCGAAGCAGCCAATGACCGACAAACGCATGGACCCTCTTTTATGGACTATTTACCAACCTCATCGGCTACACTTACACTGTCATCCACATGAATCCAAATTAATACGTGGATGATATAACAACAAATGTTTAAAGTGTCATTTACTTTAATTTCATGGACAATATGTTAAGATAAATTCATCACTGTCAACTAACAAAATCTTTCAGTTATTTTGTATGATGTGACTCATTAACGAAAAGTTTCATTTTGTTTTTTTTAGAACGACGGAATTATATTAAAACACAAAGACCACCATCAAGGTACTAGTGGTCAAAGTACAAAAGGTTACAAATTTAGAATACACAAAGTTTCATCTTAACTGGCCAATCAGTCTGACAGAACTCTTAGGCGACCCAAGTTACTCCAGATACGGATAAAACTCAACAATCCGTCCGCTCATAAGCACAAAGACGAAATTATCAGTAAAACACATTTGCTTCAAAGATGGAACCATAGTTTTCAAAAGACAAGAATTTCCTACCTTTGACCTTGGTACCAATTGAGCTAAAGTTAAGCCTACTTAACTTTAAAAATAAAAGAAAGCAACTTCACATTAACCTCTACCTATACTACACAATTTCTTTTTTAACCACCACAATGTATAAAAACTGGTTCAACTCTCAGCGAGTTACTCTCTTCTAGTTTCTGAATTTTAATCAGGGAAAAGAAAAATAAAAACCTTTTACCCGTTTCTTTACGTGTTTATTTAATGAGATTAATCAATAACGACTTATCGGTGCTTTGACATATATGAGATTTGTCATTAAGATTGAAAAGTGGGATTTAGATTGATGACTTGGTCATTTGGTCATTTTATGTGTATTAATCTCACACCTTTAGATATGTTTTAGCCCTGCCTATATTTTCTTTCAATCATTTATATTATCTACCATACCCACCTTGGCACCTACCATGATTCGTAGTTTAAAGATCACACAAGACATGATATAAGAATCACGAATGGCTTATTCCATAGTATTGTGATATGGTTTTCTTATGTTGCAGATGATACAACTCTAATAGTAAAAAGTGTAACAGGATACATAATTCTTTGAGGGATCCGAAACTATACAAGAAGGAAAAACCAGAAAAACAATAGTGAGACCCAAACCATTGCTCGAACAATAAACCCCGACTAGACTTGTTTGATTATAACTCATAACATCCATGGCAAAGAGACCATATGAGAAGACATGAGAAAGATACTATCGGCGAATTCTGCACTCTAGAACTAGTTATCAAGATTAAATCAAGGCTAATAACTAAAAGGAACTCTAATCACTGCAACATAATCCGTGTAGTACTAATTACATCTTGAAGTAACAAAAAGAAAAGGAAAATTGAAACGTGATCATGTTACATCCTTTCCGAGTTGTAATTTGACTGAAACAAAACTTCAAGAAAGAAAATAATAACATCCCAACTATTGTAGAAGAACTTTGAAGCGTCGTCTCACTAAACCGAAGATGACCGATGCACTGTGAGGGACAAACACAATCCCACATCGGAAAAATAAGAAACAAATGCCAATACATACGCTTAGGGTCATTAGGGACTACTCCCTTCATTGCAAATTGGTTTTAGAAAGGATACCATTTGACTTAGTGATGGGCAGAGTATTGGTCCTGTAATGTATAAGAGCTACAGTTGTACCCCATTGATCCTGCAAAGCTTATGAGCTACTCCAGGCAGTTGCCAATTGGTTTTAGAGGAACCAGATTAAGCTTATACGAAGAGCCAAGTATCGGTCTTATCATGTACTTGATTCAATTATAGTATATACATATATTAGATGACCAAACTACAACAGTTTTACCTGCTTTATAATCCGCGATATCATACTTATATATTTCACCATAGTTTCTACATGCCTCGCTTACTATGTATTACAGAGAGTAACTCTAAAGATCACCCTGATGTCATGGGGCTTTCGTTACGGCTTAACGACTCAATTGAAGTTGCTGAGTCACAAAACTATCCATGAGATTTGATAGTGGATCAGCTTAAAGAACTAATCTTATTCCAGCACCAATGTTCCTAATTTGCTTCTTGAAAGATACATAGAGCAACTCTCCCAACAAATGTCTACATATATCAAATACTAAATTATGGTGAGTTTGATGATATCGACGACAGTCATAAGGGTCGATTTGCCCACCCATATAGCAGCCTAGAAGGTGAGAACTCCATAATATCCTAATATTATCTTAATTATTTATAAACTACACATAATAGCTTAAACTAGAACTCACCAAAAAAAAGCAAACTCAATTTCTGCATATTCAACCATAATAAAGAGAGAGAGAGAGACAGACAGACTCAAAGTCGATATTATTCACAGATAAGCATATTACTAGTGCTAAAAGCTATTAGAATGCAAAATGAACTGATATAAAACGATGATTGCAGTAATCTCACATGTCAATTCTTTGGTCCCAAAACTTGTTGCTTAATCTCATCAACCTTTGATGCCAATTCATCTCTGTTTCTCTGCACATTGTAAAAATAGTTTGTGAAGAAGATCCAGCTTCCAATTACAAAAAAAAAAATTATTCTTCCATCGGTTTACAGTAAAAAAATTCCCATATCTAATATTTATGTCTCTAGTAAAGACTAAAGACTCGAAAACATAATTGGACCAAAGACAATTAGTCAATTTGGTAATTCATATGCTATGTTAACTTGCATATCGAAGTCATAACAAAGTATTTGTTACATACCTTAAAAAGCAGGTAGCGCGTGCTGAACCATATAGTGTAGCCAAGACCCACCACTTCCAGCAACTTAGGAAACTGATAATGGGTAGGAAAGGAACCAAGTTTTAGTAAAAAGGATTATGACATATTAAGATTTTATTAGCACATGGATGAAATAAAATAATGAATAACACACCAAAGGTATACGATCAATCGCTCCAACAATAGATGCAGTTAACCACAGTGCTGCAACACCTCCTACACTAAGTAAAGCGATTGAAAAGGAATCTTGAAGATCCAACTACAGAAATAGCACGAGCATGTTGTCAGTAAATATAATGCAGAGCCCTTTAGTGAAACACATACGCTAGGTGATAGTGAAACATTCGAAATTCTTGAAGATCCAAATCAGTCACATATATCATCACTCTTAAAATAAAGATGATTCTTGAGCTTGCAGATAACTTGGCCTCATTACAGAAGAGAAAAATCAGTATTACAGATGCTGGGGGCTGGCTATATATACCATAGTTGAAATTTAACTGAAGTGACAAATAATAATGTTAAAAACTGCAATTGATACTTTAAATAGAAATGTAAACTTTAGCGGGTCGACTACTCGACTCAACCCCGCTAATCCGTATGCCTCTAGACCCGATTTTAAGTTTTCAATCATTCCCTAACCTGACCCGCCCGTCCATTTTGCCACCTCCAGTTTAACATTCAACAAAGATATGATAATCCCAAGTTATCCGTAAGCTTTCTTGGTTCACCATGGTTATTTTCATACCCATAACAAATCGAGCTTAATATATGATTTACAAGCAATGACTTTTTTTAGCATGGTCTACTATCACTTCCTTTAATAGCTCATCCCACTGGCCCTTTCTAAATAACAAGGTTAACTGTCTAAGGAGATAACAATAGAAACCGGTTTAAGGATTGACTTTCTGGTCAAAAATTATTTAAGACTTCCATTTGAATTTTTTATTGCAGCCTAAATAGATAATAAAAAAGATGGGCAAGTATGAGATTTTCCCTATTCAAGTTACCCTGGGAAGACAAGTCTGTTTTAACTCAGATGTACGTGGCGACCTTCAAGATTTTATCTATCGGGATTCGAACCTGAGACCATTTGTAAAGAAGTCTAGGATGTTAACCACTAGGCTACTTTGGAGGTGGTTAGCCTAAAAACAAGATACTTGCACAAAAATTTTAGAGGGTAGTTTTAGTTGGCTAAATGACTGACTGTTAATTTGGCTTAGTGGACCGAGTGACAAACTATGCCTTCTAACTCATTGTCACACGATTATAGAGGGTACTTTTAGTTGGCTAAACGATTTACTATTAATTTAGCTTAGTGAACAGAGTGACAAACTATGCCTTCTAACTAATCATCTTTAGGTTGGTTTGCAACCTCTTAATCAAATAGGAGCCTTAATACCACAATTTTTTTTTTTTTTTTTTTTTTTGAACAACGAGTTAGTAGTTAGCATTCGAGACACCACAGTGACATCCAATTGGGCAGTATATGGAGCTCGAACCACGCATGCCTGGGATGAAACCCAGGACTCTCAAAAACCCCCCCTAATAATCCACTCCTACAAATGTAGAAAGTGGGATTCGAACCCTGGTGGATTTCCCCAAGGTCTAAGACCCCAACCCATTGGCTTAATACCACAATTTAGTATTTAGAAGGAAACTAATATGGATTCGCAAGCCACGAGCCCACGACCACTATACAATGTTAAAAATAACTGAAAGTATGACTCATCTATAACTTTAACAATGATAACGAAGATTGTCAAGACTGGCCCACATCACCAAAGGTATTATCTTTGAATAAAAATACTCATAAACAAATTCATACCTCAACTTTGAGCTTATCCAGAAAATCAAACTGCAGAGATTGATCATCCGTTGCAGCATCATCTTTAAACAAACTAAATCCACCAAGCCCGCTATTGCCCTCGGTTTGAGTTTCTTCATCAGTCACTACTCCATCAGATTCCTCTTTAGCATTCCACTTAGCGCCATTTGACGTTTCCTCAGGAACCACTGGTTCCACAGACGAGTAGTTGACTACTTCTGGCTCTTCTTTATCATACTGGTTTGACGTTTCCTCAGGAACCACTGATTCCACAGACGAGTAGTTGACTACTTCTGGTTCTTCTTTAACATACTGGTTTGCACCACTTGACGTTTCCTCAGAAGATGTAGCTTTTATAGCAGTATACTTATAAGAGCGTAAACCTGCACACCAACACTATATTTCAAAAACCGCTTCCATTCCCTGCAATCTCCTAGCCAGCTCACTCTTTTTTCTCACAAATACCATACCTAAACTATTTCACACTATTTACAACCTTCATTGTTTTTCTTTTTCCATAAGCAAGAAAACACATATAATCACAGCCTTTTTTTCTCTTCTGCTCTGTCAAAACACTATTTTCTATTTATTAAGGTAGCCTAGTACAACCATCATGTGACCACATAGGCCCACAGATGAAGGCTAGAGGTCACAGGTTAAAACCTTGTCAAAGGCAAGTGGAGAAACTATATCTTGTAATCCATGTGTGAGGATGGTGACTTATCGGGCATGAGTTCTATACGGTATGCGCTCTGGGTACCAAGACGGTACATGGGACCAGAGGGTTCCCACCCATTTACCCTTTTTAAAGGTAGCCGAGTGGTAAGACGTCCTGATAGTCTAAAACATAACCGTGTTCGAACCTCACCATGTAAATATCTATGAATGGCCATGGAAAAAGTCTAGGAAACCGTCACCGGAATACCCGTTAAGCCGTATATATCAGAGCTCAAAGCTCAAATTTTCCTATGTAGCCTAAACAGGGATCTCACTCCATTTACCCATTTAATATTTACTAATTTATTTGCAATTTGAAAACCCCATAACCAAATAATCTTTAGTTAATTTAAAAAAATGCAAAATTTTTAACTAAAGTTAAAGTGACAAGAAGGTAAAAAAGGTAAAAATGAGGGACAATACAATACAAACCTGGATTAACTGAGTTGGGTTTCAAAGGGAGGGTGAATTTTGATTGAGAGTGAATTTTTGTGTAAAATATTAAAGATTTGAGATTATTTGTGGAAGTACAGAGCTCCATTTTTCTTTCTAAATATGATTTGGGGGTTTTAGCTACTGTTTAGGGTTTATAGATTTGCAATGGCATTGGCGGTCTATTAAAATATATTATTTATTTATTATTGGGAATATTTTTATTTGAATTTTACTACTAAAGTAGATAAAGTGGTTACTAGTCAATGTTTTTATTTTTTATTGCTTTTTCTTTTATATATATACTAAAAAAGTTGGATTCGATTAGTATTATACGAAGGAAAATTTTATTTCAATTGTGGCAGTGATCGATTATTGATTTAACTTTTGATATCTAAATTTATATAAGTGATGTTATTAGTTGGAGAGGGTCGAATATCCTACAACCATACTACTTGTTTCAATTCTGATTATGATATACGGAGTATAAAAGTTAACGCATACACCACTACAAATAATTCACATTATCTATATCTATACTCATATATAAAGCATATTGTCTACCCCTGTCTAGTAAATTTAAGACTTTCAACTTTTAAGTTAAGACACAATCTTGGACATTCATCTTTAGGATAATAGATCAAGACCATTCATTCTCATATTGTACTAAGGACAATATGGTCGTTTAACACACTTTTAAGTTATGACAAATGGTCCTTCACATTTGTGGTCTATTTGTGGTCCCTTCAATGTGGTGTTTCGAACGCTAACCACTTATTACTAACTACTAACTTGCTGTTAAAAAAAAAAAAACGGTATGATCCCTTCATATTTCTTTCTCTATCTCTTCATTTTTCTTTATCTCGCTGGATGTCAAGAATTCTCCAGAATTATAGCATTCGCTGGAGTTAATCACTCATCTCAAAGTCTGGAGTCAAGAACATGGGTAAAAGTAGAAACTATCGTCTCCGCCGCTATGCGCGGGTAATTTTCCATTATATTTTCCAGTATATAAAAGTTTTAACTTGATTGTTTTAACACATACACCACTACAAATAAATTACACTATAGATAATTCACGCTAAAATAGTTAAAAGGAAAAATAACATGTTATTAGTATGTAAGATTGTAAGATATGATTGTTATGATTTTCTTTCCACAAAGGTGTAACGTCATGCTCATGAGGATTGACAAGTATCCACTAGGGTAGTTGGTACATAAGGTAATGATGATAGACATTTTTTTCTACGGGTGAGCAAAACCAAACATAAACCACAACAACCATATAAAATCGAAAAAATCAAACCGTAAACCGGTTCTAAAATGAAAAACCGATTGTATGGTTCTTGTATTTAGAAAAACCAAATTAATGGTTTGGTTTTTGGATTTATATTAAAAACCAAACTGAACCATACTATATATTACAAAATAAAGTTAGACATTAGTATTTAATATACATGTATATCCCTAATAACGATAGATATTTAATTTGAGCATGTAAAATTTGATATGAATTATGAAAGTAGACTTTGAGTATTCTAGGATTTATACGTGCATGAAATCATGAATAGTTGAATGTCTTACATTTTAGATTAGTTATTCACTGAATGATTATTTAATTAGACTTTTGATATTACGAAAAAAGGTTTTACTAATGTTAAATTACTTTTGTTATGATATGGTTTTAGAAAAACAAGCCTTGCACATATGAGACAAAAAGAAAAACCAATTATAAACCAAAAAACCCAAAGACCAACCCAATAAACCGAAAAACCAAACCGCTATAAACTACACATAAATGGTTTGATATTTTAAAAACCCAAATGATTGGTTGGTTTTTGGTTTTAACCAAAAACCGCACCAAACCGATCCATAATCACCCCTATTTCTTTCTATTTTCTGCTTCTTTCTTCTTCTTTTTTTTTTTTTTTTTTTTTTGCTTTTTCAAATCCGTTACATGAATTTACATCATAATTTTTTAAGCACCTTTAAAGCTGATGTTTGTCAAACTCTATTCCGTATAAAAGCTTGTCATGGTCGTTATACTTGTTGCTTATATCGCAACAAGAAATAATACTACTGTAAACGATATGAGAAAAGGATTGATTGAATTCTGTGATCATTTGATTCATTACAATTGAGATGCAATTTATACACGAATTAGTAAGCTAAATATGGAAACAATTTAAATACGTTTGACTGTCCCTTTGCTGTTTCTTTGTTGGTGATGAGTCAGCCATAATCTTCTCCTTGCTGTGCAGAATCATGTAATTAGGGAAATGATGACACTGATCTGATCCCATTCTTGTTAACACTCCCCCTCAAGTTGAATCGTGGGATTCCCAAAATTCAACTTGCTGAGACAGTTGTGAAACACATTTGTTCCCACTGCTTTTGTTAGGACATCAGCCAGTTGATCTGAGGATCTGACAAACGGTAGCTCAATAATTCCTGCTTCTAGCTTCTCCTTGATGAAATGTCTATCGACCTCTACATGCTTTGTCCTGTCATGCTGTACTGGATTTTCTAAGATTTGGATGGCAGCCTCATTGTCACACATGATCTGAGTACTTTTCCTTGAAGGAAATCCTATCTCAGTGATAAGCTTTTTTTTATCCATAACGCTTCTGCTATTCCTTTCGTTATGCCTCTGAATTCAGCTTCAGCACTTGACAATGATACAACTTTTTGCTTCTTACTTCTCCAGGTGACAAGATTACCTCCTACTAATGAAAAATAACCAGAAGTTGATCGTCTGTTTCCTTTATCTCCAACCCAGTCAGCATTTGTATATATCTGAATATTCAAGTGTCCATTTGAACTGAACAGAACTCCATGGCCAGTGGTTCCTTTGAGATACCTGATGATCCTTAAGACTGCATTCATGTGAAACTTGTGGTAGGTGCATAAACTGACTCACTACTCCAACGGCATATGCAATGTCTGGACGAGTGTGTGACAGATATATTAGTTTTCCTACCAATCGTTGATACCTATTTTTATCTGCCAGCTCAGCTTCTTCTTCGATAAACAGCTTCTGGTTCATGATCATTGGTGTATCAGCTGGTTTGCAATCAATCATCCCTACTTCTGATAAGAGATCTAATATGTACTTTTTCTGACATATAAATATTCCCTTTACTGATCTAAGCACTTCAATTCCAAGGAAATATTTGAGGTTTCCCAGATCTTTCATTTCAAATTCTGTGAACAACTCTTCTTTTAACCTCTTCATTTCTTCTTCATCATTTCCAGTAATAACCATATCATCGACATAGATGATCAAACAAGTCACACGAGTTCCTCTGGTTTTGAGGAACAATGTGTGATCTGAATTACTCTGTTTATATCCATTCTTCTTCATTGCGAGAGAATCTACCGGACCAAGCTCTGGGAGACTGTTTAAGTCCATACAGTGATTTTTTCAATCGAAATGCTTCTCCAGGCTTAAACTGTTCTGAGAAACCAGGTGGAGCGTCCATGTATACTTCTTCTTTTAGTTCTCCATGCAGGAAAGCATTTTTAACATCAAACTGATGAAGAGGCCATCCTTGATTAGCTGCAATTGAAAGAAGTACTCTTATAGTGTCCATTTTCGCAACTGGAGAGAAGGTTTCTGAATAATCGATCCCATATGTTTGAGTGTATCCTTTTGCAACTAACCGAGCTTTATATCGTTCAATTGCTCCATCTGGTTTGTATTTCACTGTGAAGATCCACCGACATCCTACTGTTGATTTTCCTTTTGGTAGAGCACACTGATCCCATGTCTCATTCTTCTCTAATGATTTCATCTCTTCAGCCATAGCATTCTTCCATTTCTCCGATTTTAAAGCTTGTTCGATGTTTGAGGGAATTTCTTCTGCATAGAGGCTCGCGGTGAATGCTCTTGCGTTATCAGACAGATTTCCCTCTGCTATGTTTGCCATTGGGTACTTGGTTCCCCTAGTGGTTTTTTCTGGAGAGTATCGTTTTGCTGGAACTCCCCTGTTTGCTCTTGCTGGAAGAACATATTTCGGCACTCCTTCATTTTCCTGCACACTATCAGAGGAGGAATCTTGGATATCCAAGTTCTCAGATTGAGAATTTTCATCAACCGAGTTCTCAGATTGGGGAGAGTTAGATTGAGGAGAGCTATTTACCTCAGATATCATAGTAGGAGCAGGACTTTCTGGGGTGGCACTGATATCTGGATTCTCAAGAGATGTGGTACTGTGATTTTGGAGCTCAGTACTTATGGTAGTACCATAACTCAGCCAACTTAGTGGGTCACTTTGTTTCTCCCCCTGACCACTGTGTTGGGGTGAGTAGTAGTACTTTGTTTCCAAAAAATCACAATTCATTGTGGTGAACATGCGACGTGTCTGTGGATTGTAACATCTGTATCCTTTTTTATTTACCCCATATCCCACAAAGACACATTTTTCAGCACAAGGATTAAGTTTATCCCTGTATGACTTGGGAATGTGAACAAAAACAGTACATCCAAAAACTTTGGGTTGGAGAGAGTGAGGTTGCGGAATTGTGGTATGTTCAGACAGGGTATCTAATGGTGTTTTCATTTTCAAGATTTTGGTTGGGAGACGATTGATTAGATAAGTGGCAGTGGCTACAGCTTCTGGCCAAAAAGATCTGGGTATATGGGACTCAATTATGAGTGCTCTTGTTATTTCTAAAAGGAACCGGTTTTTTCGTTCAGCAACACCATTTTGTTCTGGGGTATGAGGGCAAGTAGTTTGATGTACTATTCCTTTGGATTGAAAGAATGTTTTCATTTGTGAATTCACATATTCCCCACCATTATCGGATCGAAAAATTTGGATAGATTTTTGAAATTGATTCTGAATCATGGCATAAAAATTGGTGAATCTATCATAAACTTCATCCTTACTTTTTAGAAAATAGATCCAAGTCATGCGGGTACAATCATCAACAAATATATGTAATACCAAAAGTTTTGACCCCCGATTACAGGGGCAGGACCCCACACATCAGAATGAACCAAAGAAAAAGGGTTTTTGACCCTTGTATTTCTGGGTTTAAAAGGTTGTCTATGACTTTTAGCTAAAATGCATGTTTCACAAGTACTTGGTTTATTTAATGGAAACAAATCGGGAAACAAAGTATGTAAATAACTAACTGACGGATGTCCAAGTCTTCTGTGCCATAACCATGCTTCTCTTTCAGTAGTTCCATGAGCTAGCATCACAGTACCATTTTGATTCACTTCATCAACATAATATAATCCATTTCTTTCAGTGCCACGCCCAATGATCCGTCCCGTCCTGATATCCTGTAAGAGACAAAAAGTCGGATGCATTAAAACAGAGCAATTGAGTTCTTTTGTCACATGGCTAATTGACAACAGTTTGTGTGATAATGAAGGAACATGAAGACAATTAGGGAGTTTGATGGTTGGAGAAATTTTAATTGTGCCTCTCGGTTTTTACATCCATTTTCCTTTATTTGCAGCTTGGATGTGGGTTTTACTGGGTTTGGATATTTCTGAAAAATCTGACAGTTCATACGTCATTGTATCTGTTGCACCACAGTCGAATATCCACGATCCAGTTGGGTTTTTGAAACTGTTTCGGTCCATGTAAGCATACCCATTTAAATTAGGTGGGCTTTTATGAAAAATGGTGGACTGACTTGGGCTTAGTTTATGTGGGCTGTTATATGGTCTACTACACATAATTTTAGGGTTAGGCTTAAATGTATGTGTGTGACCATATATATGAGTGTGACCGGTTTTATATCTAGAAAGAGTATCACATTTTTGGAAATTAGACCGAGAGGAAAAATATGGGGATTTGGAATTTGATCCACTTTCCCCTTTACCTTCAACCGAAAAACACTCCTCCTCCTTTCCTTTTCCGGCCGCCGCCGCTACCCCTCCAAATCCACCTTTTTGATCATTATTATTTTGGGTGCTATGGTTACTGGTGTTGGTGGCCGGAATCCTTTTGATCGGTTTCTTGCTCGCCGTCTTGTGGCCATCAGTCCACCAGTCTGGATATCCGATGAGTTCGAAGCATTGATCTTTTGTATGTCGATACATACCACACTTCTCGTATTGGAGATGTGACTTATCATCCTTGGCTGCCGGTTTCTTTTTGCCATCAAATCTACGGAAACCTTTGGTAGCCAGACCCACCCCATCGGCTTCTTCGACTATTAATCCGGTACCTATGCCATGGGTGTCGTTATTAGTTGCTCCCAAAATGATTTGGTGAGCGGCTTCTTTCCGAACCATAGCATATGCGGCTTCGGCGGTGGGTAATGGATCGACACGGAGGATCTCCCTCTTTGTTTAATTTCCGATCGATCCCATTCAAAAACTGGAACAATTTTGGTTCCGATCTGATTTGATTATATGCTTGAATATCTTCTTTACACTTCATTGGGTTTGGATCTATTCGATCGATCTCTCCCCAGATGCCTTGAAGCGAGATCCAAAAATCTTCTAGGGATTTATCTCCTTGTTTGATTTCATTGGCCTTTACATGGAGGGTGAAGGTCTGAAGCTTGTCCTTGCCGCTGTTGTATGTAACCACCAAGGCATCCCACAAGGCCTTTGCGGTGGGATACTCGGTTAGGTTGCCAGCAATTTCGGGCTCGATATTTTGAATGAGCCATGAGAAAACAATCAGGTCTTCTTGTTCCCAAATCTCTTGTTGTTTGGCTGTAAGTTTTTCTGTTGATGATTCGGGTAAATGATTAAGTAAAGTTTTTGATTTTCCGCCTATTGCGACTCGGATCATCCGAGTCCATAGGGAGTAGTTTTGGCTGTTTAATTTGATACTGATTTGTAGGCTGTCTGAAAGTTTTGGATTTGAGGATTGTTGATTCATATTTTGTTGCAATAAGTTTGCTAATTGAGTTGCGAGATCTGAACCTAAGCCGCCGGCTTCATCAGCCATGGTGGCTAGGGTTTTGATTGATGATTATGGTGGGTTAATAGGTAAATGATGAGACCAGAACCATGAGCTCTGATACCATGTAAACGATATGAGAAAAGGATTGATTGAATTATGTGATGATTTGATTCATTACAATTGAGATGCAATTTATACACGAATTAGTAAGCTAAATATGGAAACAATTTAAATACGTTTGACTGTCCCTTTGCTGTTTCTTTGCTGGTGATGAGTCAGCCATAATCTTCTCCTTGCTGTGCAGAATCATGTAATTAGGGAAATGATGACACTGATCTGATCCCATTCTTGTTAACAACTACTAGTTGCTTACAAATTACAACGAAGATTTAAATAAGCTAAATGCTCGTCCCTTGTTTAATTAGCTCAATAGCTTGTGAGTCGTGATTATATCGTTATACAGAAGAGGAAACCAACTAAATAGCTTTTGGAAATCGGTTTCTTTTATTTATTTGGTTAAAAGATTGTACATTAAGCTTTAATATGGTGTCTACTCTTTTGGGGATATATATAGTAGAGTAAAACCGGATATTAACAATCACTGAAGGCACGATACACTTTCAGATTTATAATCAACTCGGTGGTTTACCCCAGATTATTCAACCGGATACAATCAGTGATTTAGTATTTTCTGTATGTTTGATTTGAGAGAAAACCAGAGAGAAAATACAATCAGGGGAGAATTCGTGATATCAGAATGAATAGGGTTTCAGACTTTCAGGCCCATAACTGGTTCTATGCATTTAGTTATGTAAGTTTGCTGAGATTGGTAAAAACAACCCCTCAAGTTTTGAAATTAAAATTTTGAGGCATTTTTACCATATCAACTTAATGGACCAAGAGCTCGACCCCAGCTAGTGGCTCTCATGCCGGCCCTTGGACCCCGCTCCCATGGACACTGCCCCCGGTTCCCCGTCCCTTAGGGGTTGCGCCCCTAAGATCATAATAAATTCACATAAGCGTGCACTCTGCACCACCATACTTACATGATGTAATATTATGACTAAATTGGTCAAACAAATTAATCCAACTACACTAAAATATCCAACACACTCTTGCCGAGCTCTTGGTCAAGTGATCAAAGGGGGGAGGTGGGAGGCTTTGCCTCTTTAGAAGTTTTAAGTTCAAATTTAACTATGCATAAGTGTTTAATGACTAATTTGGATTCACAGTGGGCAGCTGGGGGATTGAAGCACATTCAATTGAAATGATTATCTTTGGGTCTCAACCTGGCCCAAACCATCTAAGCCTTTCAAACAAATTAAGCAACTTGGCTGGTTTAAAAGTTACAAAGAAAATGATTCACTCTAGTCAATTTTTTCAAGTGCCAATTTACTTCCTGTGTTTCTTAATCCATGTGCTCTACAAGTTACGCTGATCAGTAATTATCGTTGGAAATAGCAAAACGCGACTTACAAATATATTCTAATCAGTTTAGAGTAGAGTTCCTATTCCTATAACAAACCCATGTAAACAAATAGAGTTTGATGCGGTCCCATGGTTTCCCTTTTAGGCTTCTTCTCGTTGAATATGACCCGTTTCCATGTCCACATTCCAATATACCATATAAGGTGCTGTTTGAATGCACGAATCGATGCCATTTCTGTGCCTTCTTTTATGTTAAATAGAATCAGTGAAGCCAAGAATCATTTTAGGAAATTTTATGCATTAAAACACACTCTGGGCCGTTTGACCTATTTACTTCTAAGCCACAATCATATTTTACCTCCTTAAGCCGTTCGAGATACAATCTCGTTAGCAAGAGTGAACTTTGTCATATGTAACTATATCTAAATTGCCATATCTAGTCTGAACTAAACCTTACTCATTGATGAGTATATCCATCAATTATTACTCCAGAACGGTTGCCAGTTTGGCCCATAAAGCTTTAGAAATCGACGTTGAACATTACAAACTGGCAAGAGACGAAATTCACAAGTTAGATCAAGTACTTGACCAACAAAGATTGTTGCTGAAAGATCGAAGGGTGCATACAAGTCCAACTACATATACATAAGCTGATTTTAAGTCCATCTGCATACAAGTCTAACTACATAAAAGACCAATGTCAGTTCATGTACATTTAAAGTCCATCTACTTACTAGTTAGCTTTAGATCCTCAAGAGTTCCTATCATGTATAAATGATTCATATAAGCTGATTGTCCAAAGATCCATGGATTCGAAACACACGAAGTTTCCTAGAAAATAAGCAATTAGAGTAGATTCATGAAACTCTTACTTATCCCCGATGCTGGTCAATATAGAGTTTATGGAACGAATCATATCAACATTTAACGAGTTGATATTTTTGGTCGTTACCACCACCATATTTGAAATAAGATAATCTTGCAATCAAGATGACTTTGTCTATAGTTATGCCTCAACTAATATCACTGTTTTTTATGTGTTATACCTGACATATGATAATTTAATATTGCGTGTTTAAGACACTCAACATTATTAAATTATATGAATAGTGATCCAATCATCCTTTTAATCTTCATTTTGCACATTTTCACGTTTTAAAGTTAAAATGTTGTATCACAAAAGCAATATATATACAGGTATCCTCATCTGGATCCACATAATTGTGAATTTGTGACTATTTATTATAGCATTTGATTTTATCATCATATGTATCCTCTCCATCCTAATTTGAACGTGTACTTGAAAAAAGTATATAGTTCAAGAAAAATATAGCAATTATATACCCAATATAAAAAATTTGAGTACAATTTCAAGATTATCTATAAAAGACTTTATGTTATTAGTGTATATGAGAGAATAGGACGTGTTCTTGAAAGATCACTAACTTCATATACAACACGACAAGCAATCAATCAAGGGTACCAATCCTCTTATAAATCCTGATACAGTGATACACTTATTTGTTGGAATGAAGCATCATCGAAAAAAATTGTATACCAATTAATTTATTTTTAGTTATATACAACTATTGTTTTGTACTTTTGATCTATAAGGTTAAAAAAGAAGCTGCATTAAAAAATAATGGCGTACAAATTTAAGTTTTCTTTTTTATGTCTGAGTTTGAAATGTAAAGAACAATTCAAATAAACAAGAAAACATATATAAAATTTACTTTTAATACTGACATATCTGACATATGATAATTTTATCGTTATAAAAACATTGTCTTTACTTATCTCACTAATCAAGATTTACAAAATTAGTTTTTAATTTATATCTACATACTATAACATACAAACAATATGATACTTAAGCATGAATAATCATAGATACAGATATAGTTGCTTACCAATTTCTTGAACAAATTTGCAACCATTTGTTAAGCATCTTCCAAACTTCATCTACGCATCCACTTGTGTGTGTGTGTGATATACGCTTAAACATTAGATACAATATTTGTAAATGAAGATTTGAAAGCTTATGATAGTCAGGTAAATAAAATAAGAAAATCAGTAAACAAAATTCTTAAGTAAATGTAATAATTTAGCAATTACTTAATAAATTTTGACCGCCGACGGTAAACGACAGAATAGCTCACTAGTGTTTTGCTTATTTGGAATCCTAATAATTTGTCAAAACTGGTACTCGTATTTTTTTACTGCAATAAGATATTTGATCGAGGAGTTAAATTTTTCTCCACATTGGTAATAATTTTTCCGTAAATCTCCTTATGAGTTATGCACTTATGCTTAAAGCCCATTATAGCGCGCCTATCAAAACTCAAACCCAAATAACCTGGCTGAGTGGCTTAATGGTCCAAAAATGTTCTTGTGATTTACATATATACTTTTTTTCGATTCATGTCGCGTGTTTTTTTAAAGAATTTATTTTAGTTTCACGTACGTACTTTTCTTTCTAGGGTACAAATTGCGAGTTCTAATTTTATTTCTTAACATTTATTAATTAGTGTAAGTTTATCTAATTAAATGAATAAATAAAATTTATCCATGAGCTAATGTGAAATAAGCCGAACAGTGAACATCAATCAAAGTCATGGTTATTTGGTTGATTTTAGATAACACAGAATTTAAGAGTTGTTTGGCAATCACTTATAAAGTTGAGAAAAAAAAAGTAGAAAAAACTTACAGCCAACGAAACACCCTAACTACCACCAGATGGTAAGATCTATTTTTTCATAAAAAAAATCTCGGCATGATGACCATATGTATTTAGATTCCGCCTATACTAAGTTTGAGTGAATTTTCTGAATGACGTATGCTATGCTATACTTCTACATTTGTGAATAATTCACCCTTTATAAAAAAAAATACTCCGTATAAATGAAACATTCTAAAGATTTCCAGCAACAAATGTAAGACCAACAATAATGGGCCGGTCGTTGAACTGTGCTTACTCCTTGGTGCTGGGTGCATCCTTACACATCACTTGTACATTTTGGAAAACCGGTTTTATTTTGCTCGACTTTTTCTTATTACTCTAGCAGAGTTGATAAGTTGAATTTACTATCTCTTGCTCTATGGCTTATACTAGATCCTATCTTGTGTAGATTAATGATAGAAAGTTTGGCCCATGAGGGTTTAAAAATGGGGGTTATACAATGTAGGAAACCTAAGAAACGATATTAGCAATTAGTTCATAAATCGATGTTTCCCAAATATAAACAATTAGACTAACTTGCAATTAGAGTAAGATGGATTCAGATATTCATCTTCCTCACAGGTGGACTGTAGAGTTTAGGGACCGAATCATAATTCATGACAGCTAATGAGTCTACAAATATTTTGGATGTTACCACAACCATAATTAAAATAAGATAATGTCGTAGTTATGACAGCTTTTTATTAAATGTATCCATACCAATTTTCACATTACTATATGTGTCATAGCTGACATATGATAATTTAATATTGTGCACTTGTGACATTTAAAATTATTAAATTATATCAACATGGATGGCTTTATATGATACAAATAATAAGTTAATAACGCACTTACACTTAATTCAATCAATCATCCTTTTAATCTTCATTTTCAATTTTTTCACTTTTTAAATTTGAATTTTTTATTATTAATTAAAAGTAACAAAGGAAAAAAGTGGTATGGAGACCCTATTAAATATAAAACAGAAATAAAATAAAAAAAATGTTGAATAAATTTAACATTTAGAACTGAGTTTTTATCAGGATTGAAAATAAATTTCTTAATAATTTGTTTCATTTCCTTTTTTCTCAAGTCCAAGCACAAAGCGAGCTTGGTATGTGGATAAACAATTCAGGGTTATATATAGGAATAGGACAATGTTTAATTTGGTATTGGTTTTAAGACAAGTTTTTTGAATGTAGTGTATATATTTTCGATTCGATTAATTTTAAAACGTCTTTCATATGGCATGATATCATATATTTGGTAATTAATAAACGACGAACAAATATATAAGACTATATTCTGATTAATAAAATATGAGATAATTAACAATAATATCGACCATATATGGTCACTACTTATAGTGGTTTTCAATTCGCTGATAGATCGTAATTAGACAAGTTGAACATATGCATCCCGAAATTATATATAGCTTTATTTATAAACCAACTTCAAATTTTCACTTGAAAATTTTTTATGTTTATTTTCATATGAGACGATAGATAGTACATTCTTGCATATGAAAATCACTTCATTTGTCGAATGTGTTTCATTATTTTAGTTAATTTTCTACATAAATTTGAAAAGCTATCAAGTGTTTCAACCTTTTTATATATATAAAAAAAAAACAAATATTGGTTATAATTATTGTCAGGATACATCATGAAGATAACTATTTTATTGTTTCTAAGAATATAATTACAAAAAAATAGGGGTAGTAGAACAATCATTTTATTGTTTATGAATAAAAAGTGTTGATTAAAATTTGTTTTTCCAAGTTATAAGTTTAGGAATCATTTGATATAAGATAATAATATAGGAATTTATATATAATTTAGTATGCCCACTTTGAATACTGACACATCTGACATATAATAATTTTGCATTCAAATGAAAGAGTGTTATTTTGCATAGTTTTGGCTGACATGCCGACATATTTAATTTAATGTATAAAATAAGTTTTTTTAAAACAAATATGTCAATGATAACATTACCTACAAATAAGTAACCATATAATCATTTGCATACCAATATTTTTGAACAAATTTGAGAACCAATTGGCAAAAGCATCTTCAAAACTTCCTTTAATATGAATTAAAGAATTTATACTCTTTAGCCATATTCTTCACCAATTCTTCAAAGCATCAACATGTGTATATATATATATACACACAAACACGAAAGCGACTAAACACCTCTATATGTATATATGAGTCAAACATTGATTACATAGAAGTATTTGTGTAGTATGGAGATGGTTTAAATGCTAAGATCACTAATGAAGTCGAGGACGTACTCGAGGTAAATTTAAATCAAGAAAAAGGGGACTTCCACTAAAATTTTAATTAGAATAAAATAATTTTTAGCAAATATTTTAAAGGTTTCAGCCGACGGTTAACGACAAAACATGTTCCTGTCCAATGCTGGCGCAGTTATTTTGATGCTACATAGTACATATATGGTTGGGAAATTTGATGAAGTGAGATTTAATTATCAACTCAATTGAAAGTAATATATTTAAGCTTTGTTATTATTATTTTTCTTTAAAAAAAAGGAAAACTAATTTAATCGATCTTATAGAAATTTAAGATAAAATACTGTCTTCTTTCATCTATATTGAGCATTTGTTTCAATAGTATTACATTTATATAGTTATTTTCATATACTTGAAAGCATACTAACAAGAGTTGGCTAGTATTCTGTCTTCCAATTTTGCCCGATAAATTTGACTAACATGGGTTCGACTGTTCATTATCCTCAAAGGAGGATTGTATTTGTGGATCGAATTGCAAAAGCTAACAAGTCTACAAAATTTTTGGTTGCTTTTATGGTCGTTTCAACATAGTTGGAATAAGATAATGTAGCCTTTAAGACAACCTTGTCATTTAGTTATGATCCTACCAACATACACTGTATTATATATATATGTCATATCTGACATATAATAATTTATCATTGAGCACCTAAGGTATTCAACGTTAGGGGGGAGGGAGTCGACGGCGAGATGGGTCGCGAGATGGGGAAAGGTTGGCGAGCTGGGCGAGCTTCGGCTGCCATGTGAGCGAGATGGGCGCGAGCAGCTATGGGCGAGCTTTCAACTCGCAGGGAGATGAAGGAGACAGGGGGCGAAGTGAAAATATTTCAAACGGTCACTGCAGTGTAAATTTAGACGCTCCAGGGGTGTAAAGTGACAAGTCTGGGAAACTTTTTTTTTTAAATTTCTATATATAGGGCCGAAATCATAACACAAAAAACACAACCAAACACCATTTTTACTCTATATTTCTCAATTCAAACACATATTTTCATCATATGGATCCATTATCTTCATCATCTTCATCATCAGCGTCGTCCGAAGAGATTTCTTCGGCTTCGGAATTTTCAATTCCTTTGTCTTTTCCGAATTTATCCACGGGTAGTAGCCTACCTTTTTTGCAAAGTGTTCTTGACGCGGTTGAAGACGACACGGCAAGCTCAACCGAAACCCGCGCCTACATCGAGCGGTTTCGGGAACGAGCTCACGAAACGCTTATGCGTGACTACTTTGTTGAAAACCCAAAGTTTGGCCCGGTTTGGTTTCGTGAAAGATTTCGAATGAGTCAAAGGTTGTTTTTAAAGATTGTTAGTGATATTGAGCAATGTTACGTTTACTTTCAAGAGCGTGTAGATCGGTCGGGGAGAAAGAGTTTTACTGCCATACAAAAATGCACATCCGCGGTGGAACAACTCGGAACGGGCAACCCTCCAGATAACTTTGATGACTACTTGTGCATGGCAGCGAGAACTTCTCGCGAAAGCCTTGATCATTTTTGCAACACGGCCAACTAGTCATGATGTTGCACGGTTGTACGAAGCGCATGAACGGAGACACAAGATTCCGGGAATGCTAGGAAGTCTTGATTGTACGCATTTTGTTTGGAGAAATTGTCCTAAAGCATTGAAGGGACAATATAAGAGAGGTGATCATCCATACCCCACGGTTACGCTTGAAGCCGTTGCTTCACAAAACTTGTGGATTTGGCATGCTTTTTTTGGTCCTCCAGGGTCGCTCAACGATATCAATGTTTTGAATCAATCGACATTGTATATGAGGGAGCGAAGTTCGACGGCTCCTGACTCGTCTTTTACCGTAAACGGCCGTCGTTACAAACGGGGATACTATCTTACCGATGGAATCTATCCTAGGTGGGCGACTCATGTCAAGGCAATGCCATATCCGACTGAAACAAATGACAAGAAGTTCAAGAAAGTTCAAGAATCGGCAAGAAAGGATGTAGAGCGAGCTTTTGGTGTTCTGAAAGGAAAATGGGGGATTTTGGGTCGGCCAATGCGAGCGATGACGGTCGACAAGATTACTAACATCGTGCACGCGTGTATTATATTGCACAACATGATTATAAAGGATGATGGAAGGGCAATATCACCGGTTCGTATTGTGGATACGGGAGTTCAAGTGGTTTACAACCACGATGCAGTGGATGAGATAGAAGATGAAGATGTTCATCATCGTCTTCGATATGATCTTACAGAGCACGTTGGGAGACAAAATTTAGCCCATCTCGACGACCCGGCGGCTCAACCAACACCGATTGCCGATTTATTTATGTAGTTTTTTTTATTCGTAATAAAATGTATGTGTTTTTATTTTATTTTATGTTTTGTATCTTTAAATTTTTAATCGCTAATGAAATGTATTTGTTTTTCTTTATATAGTTGGTTAGTTATAATTAAAAGGGTTAATTATGTAAAGTTTATAATGTTAAGGATAAATTATTAAAATGTGAAGAAAAGGTTGGGAGTGATGGTTGCCACTAAAAAAAGGTTGGAAAAAAGGTTGGAGGGTTGAAATGAGGTGGAGTAATTTGATTGGATAGTTGAAGGGAGATGAGAGGGTTGAGCCTTCCACTCCCTCCCCCCTTATTAAAATTTTAAATTATATCAAGTTATCAACATTGGTGGCTATACTTGAATACAAGTGATATTAAAATGATGCACTTACCATTAATTTTACCAATCATTCTTTTAATCTTAATTCGTAGATTAATTTCCACCTTTTAAAGTTTGAATGCATAATTCAAAAGCAATATATACATGTATCTAAGCAGCATGGTTGGATCAGTGGTAAAACACCATGACCTATGGGGACAGAGGTCATGAGTTCGAGCCTCATTCCATGCAAAGATTGGAGGGTCTTTTCCCATTTAGGTAGAACATGAAAGTAGCCTCTCTACTTAGGTAGAGGTAAGGTTTGCCTACATCTTAACCTCCTCCATACATTGTCGAAGTATTGGGGCTCAAAACCCACGAAAGACGACACTGAGCAGTTTCTTTCTTTCTTTCTAATATATACATATCTATGTAGAAGCTCTTAATCATTTTGATTAGAATATATATATATATATATATATATATATATATATATATATATATATATATATATATATATATATATATATATATATATATATATATATATATATATATATATATATATATATATATATATATATATATATATATATATATATATATATATATATATATATATATATATATATATATATATATATATATATATATATATATATATATATATATATATATATATATATATATATATATATATATATATATATATATATATATATATATATATATATATATATATATATATATATATATATATATATATATATATATATATATATATATATATATATATATATATATATATATATATATATATATATATATATATATATATATATATATATATATATATATATATATATATATATATATATATATATATATATATATATATATATATATATATATATATATATATATATATATATATATATATATATATATATATATATATATATATATATATATATATATATATATATATATATATATATATATATATATATATATATATATATATATATATATATATATATATATATATATATATATATATATATATATATATATATATATATATATATATATATATATATATATATATATATATATATATATATATATATATATATATATATATATATATATATATATATATATATATATATATATATATATATATATATATATATATATATATATATATATATATATATATATATATATATATATATATATATATATATATATATATATATATATATATATATATATATATATATATATATATATATATATATATATATATATATATATATATATATATATATATATATATATATATATATATATATATATATATATATATATATATATATATATATATATATATATATATATATATATATATATATATATATATATATATATATATATATATATATATATATATATATATATATATATATATATATATATATATATATATATATATATATATATATATATATATATATATATATATATATATATATATATATATATATATATATATATATATATATATATATATATATATATATATATATATATATATATATATATATATATATATATATATATATATATATATATATATATATATATATATATATATATATATATATATATATATATATATATATATATATATATATATATATATATATATATATATATATATATATATATATATATATATATATATATATATATATATATATATATATATATATATATATATATATATATATATATATATATATATATATATATATATATATATATATATATATATATATATATATATATATATATATATATATATATATATATATATATATATATATATATATATATATATATATATATATATATATATATATATATATATATATATATATATATATATATATATATATATATATATATATATATATATATATATATATATATATATATATATATATATATATATATATATATATATATATATATATATATATATATATATATATATATATATATATATATATATATATATATATATATATATATATATATATATATATATATATATATATATATATATATATATATATATATATATATATATATATATATATATATATATATATATATATATATATATATATATATATATATATATATATATATATATATATATATATATATATATATATATATATATATATATATATATATATATATATATATATATATATATATGTCTCAAGTATATAATAGAAATTTACAATACTTTAACTATAGGTGTTTGTTCATTTACATCCTTAATTTTCCATGGATCTCAAGGGCTTAATCTTAGCCCTTGGATCATTCCCATCAATGGTTGAGATTAACATTTACCCCTAATTAAAAATAAAACACAGAGGGGTATATTCGTAATTTACACTAAAAAAAAAGAACCCTATCTTCCATTTCTCTTCTTCTCTTTTCTCCTGATCAAAACACACACACACACACAAAACACACACTCTCTCCCTCTCTTCTCCTCCTTGGACGGTGACCACCACCACCATTTGATTTTGTATTGAGTTTGTAGTTACCTGTGTGTTTGTGACTATATGCCTACAATCAAATTTGATTTTGTATTGAGTTTGTAGTTACCTGTGTGTTTGTGACTATATGCTACAATCAAATTTGATTATGTATTGAGTTTTAGTTACCTGTGTGTTTGTGACTATATGCTACAATCAAATTTGATTATGTATTGAGTTTTAGTTACCTGTGTGTTTGTGACTATATGCTACAATCAAATTTGATTATGTATTGAGTTTTAGTTACCTGTGTGTTTGTGACTATATGCTACAATCAAATTTGATTATGTATTGAGTTTTAGTTACCTGTGTGTTTGTGACTATATGCTACAATCAAATTTGATTATGTATTGAGTTTTAGTTACCTGTGTGTTTGTGACTATATGCTACAATCAAATTTGATTATGTATTGAGTTTTAGTTACCTGTGTGTTTGTGACTATATGCTACAATCAAATTTGATTATGTATTGAGTTTTAGTTACCTGTGTGTTTGTGACTATATGCTACAATCAAATTTGATTATGTATTGAGTTTTAGTTACCTGTGTGTTTGTGACTATATGCCTACAATCAAATTTGATTATGTATTGAGTTTTTAGTTACCTGTGTGTTTGTGACTATATGCTACAATCAAATTTGATTATGTATTGAGTTTTTAGTTACCTGTGTGTTTGTGACTATATGCTACAATCAAATTTGATTATGTATTGAGTTTTTAGTTACCTGTGTGTTTGTGACTATATGCTACAATCAAATTTGATTATGTATTGAGTTTTTAGTTACCTGTGTGTTTGTGACTATATGCTACAATCAAATTTGATTATGTATTGAGTTTTTAGTTACCTGTGTGTTTGTGACTATATGCTACAATCAAATTTGATTATGTATTGAGTTTTTAGTTACCTGTGTGTTTGTGACTATATGCTACAATCAAATTTGATTATGTATTGAGTTTTTAGTTACCTGTGTGTTTGTGACTATATGCTACAATCAAATTTGATTATGTATTGAGTTTTTAGTTACCTGTGTGTTTGTGACTATATGCTACAATCAAATTTGATTATGTATTGAGTTTTTAGTTACCTGTGTGTTTGTGACTATATGCTACAATCAAATTTGATTATGTATTGAGTTTTTAGTTACCTGTGTGTTTGTGACTATATGCTACAATCAAATTTGATTATGTATTGAGTTTTTAGTTACCTGTGTGTTTGTGACTATATGTATAATCAAATTTGATTATGTATTGAGTTTTAGTTACCTGTGTGTTTGTGACTATATGCTACAATCAAATTTGATTATGTATTGAGTTTTAGTTACCTGTGTGTTTGTGACTATATGCTACAATCAAATTTGATTATGTATTGAGTTTTAGTTACCTGTGTGTTTGTGACTATATGCCTACAATCAAATTTGATTATGTATTGAGTTTTAGTTACCTGTGTGTTTGTGACTATATGACTACAATCCGGATCTTCATCTCAAACCACTAGCAACAACAACAAATGGAAGATGATGTTTTAGATATTATTAGAGTGATATTTTATGTAGTTTATGTTTTTTATATAAAAAATGGATAAACAAACCATTTTTATCCATGATTTGTAGTTTTTTTCTCTTATTTTTGTTTTTTCATATGATAAGAAGTTGTATCTTTGGTTGTTGTTGTTTAAAATTTTTATAATGAGTTTTGCCCACAAAGTGTTTGATGAAATGTCTAAACCAAAGTGTATGTACTAAATCAAATTTGATTATATACGTATTTACTGATTGTACAGCCAATCATACTTGATTGTACATAAATCTATTCTAAAATTTGAATTTGTTAAATTTGTGTTTTGTAACTTTGTTTGTGCAATCAAATTTGATTATGTATTGAGTTTTTAGTTACCTGTGTGTTTGTGACTATATGTCTATAATCAAATTTATTTTACGCATACAGTGTAAAAATCTATACAAAATCAAATTTGATTTTACGCATACAGTTAAAAAGCTATACAAAATCAAATGATTTTACGCATATTTCAAAAACCCATTAAAATCAAATTTGATTTTACGCATACAGTGTAAAAATCTATACAAAATCAAATTTGATTTTGTATTGAGTTTTAGTTACCTGTGTGTTTGTGACTATATGCCTACAATCAAATTTGATTTTGTATTGAGTTTATAGTTACCTGTGTGTTTGTGACTATATGCCTACAATCAAATTTGATTATGTGTTGATATTTTTAGTGATTTCTGTTTTTACAACTTTATGTATAGAATCAAAGTTGATTATGTATAGAGAATTTAGACAAAACAAATGAGTTCCATATCAAGAAACCTATTCAAAATCAAATTGATTTTATGCATACGGTATCAAAAATCTATACAAAATCAAATTTGATTTTGTGCACACATTGAGACAAAACAAATGAGTTCCATACAAAGAAACCTATTCAAAATCAAAATTGATTTTACGCATACAGTGTAAAAATCTATACAAAATCAAATTTGATTTTATGCATACATTTAGACAAAACATATTTAGTCCATACCAAGAAACCTACACAAAATCAAAATTGATTTTACGCATACGGTTTCAAAAACCTATACAAAATCAAATTTGATTTTGTGCACACATCGAGACAAAACAAATGAGTTCCATATCACTAAACCTATTCAAAATCAAAAAATGATTTTAGGCATACAGTGTAAAAAGCTATACAAAATCAAATTTGATTTTATGCATACATTTAGACAAAACATATTTAGTCCATACCAAGAAACCTAAACAAGATCAAAATTGATTTTACGCATACGGTTTCAAAAACCTATACAAAATCAAATTTGATTTTGTGCACACATTGAGACAAAACAAATGAGTTCCATATCACTAAACCCATTCAAAATCAAAATTGATTTTACGCATACAGTGTAAAAATCTATACAAAATCAAATTTGATTTTATGCATACATTTAGACAAAACATATTTAGTCCATACCAAGAAACCTAAACAAGATCAAAATTGATTTTACGCATACGGTTTCAAAAACCTATACAAAATCAAATTTGATTTTGTGCACACATTGAGACAAAACAAATGAGTTCCATATCACTAAACCCATTCAAAATCAAAATTGATTTTACGCATACAATGTAAAAAGCTATACAAAATCAAAAATGATTTTGCATAGATTTTTAACATTATACAAAATCAAATTTGATTTTATGCATACATTTAGACAAAACATATTTAGTCCATACCAAGAAACCTACACAAAATCAAAATTGATTTTACGCATACGGTTTCAAAAACCTATACAAAATCAAATTTGATTTTGTGCACACATTGAGACAAAACAAATGAGTTCCATATCACTAACCTATTCAAAATCAAAATTGATTTTACGCATACAGTGTAAAAAGCTATACAAAATCAAATTTGATTTTATGCATACATTTAAACAAAACAAATTTAGTCCATACCATAAACCTACACAAAATCAAAATTGATTTTACGCATACATCGAGACAAAACAAATGAGTTCCATATCACTAAATGTATACAAAATCAAAAATGATTTTGCATAGATTTTTAACATTATACATGTGAAATCAAATTTGATTAGCAATTAAGCTTTAGTTTAGGGTTTGAAGTCGTAGGGTTAGCTAACCCTACGACTTCAAACCCTAAACTAAAGCGCGGGGCCGAAGGCCCCCGTGATCACACTTCCCCCTCGGATTAGCTTTTAGCCCCCAAGGGTTTAGATTTTAGGGTTTTAGAATGCAACTTTTCTAAAATGTATGCATAAAATCAAAAATGATTTTACGCATACGTCTAAAATGTATGCATAAAATCAAAAATGATTTTGCATAGATTTTTAACATTATACATGTGAAATCAAATTTGATTAGCAATTAAGCTTTAGTTTAGGGTTTGAAGTCGTAGGGTTAGCCGTTAGGCTAACCCTACGACTTCAAACCCTAAACTAAAGCGCGGGGCCGAAGGCCCCCGTGATCACACTTCCCCCTCGGATTAGCTTTTAGCCCCCAAGGGTTTAGATTTTAGGGTTTTAGAATGCAACTTTTCTAAAATGTATGCATAAAATCAAAAATGATTTTGCATAGATTTTTAACATTATACATGTGAAATCAAATTTGATTAGCAATTAAGCTTTAGTTTAGGGTTTGAAGTCGTAGGGTTAGCCGTTAGGCTAACCCTACGACTTCAAACCCTAAACTAAAGCGCGGGGCCGAAGGCCCCCGTGATCACACTTCCCCCTCGGATTAGCTTTTAGCCCCCAAGGGTTTAGATTTTAGGGTTTTAGAATGCAACTTTTCTAAAATGTATGCATAAAATCAAAAATGATTTTGCATAGATTTTTAACATTATACATGTGAAATCAAATTTGATTTTATAGAATTTAACATTATATAAAATCAAATTTGATTAGCAATTAAGCTTTAGTTTAGGGTTTGAAGTCGTAGGGTTAGCCGTTAGGCTAACCCTACGACTTCAAACCCTAAACTAAAGCGCGGGGCCGAAGGCCCCCGTGATCACACTTCCCCCTCGGATTAGCTTTTAGCCCCCAAGGGTTTAGATTTTAGGGTTTTAGAATGCAACTTTTCTAAAATGTATGCATAAAATCAAAAATGATTTTGCATAGATTTTTAACATTATACATGTGAAATCAAATTTGATTAGCAACCCTACGACTTCAAACCCTAAACTAAAGCGCGGGGCCAAAGGCCATCGTGATAAAGCTTTAGGTTAGGGTGTGAAGTGTAGGGTTAGCCGTTAGGCTAATCCTACGACTTCAAACCCTAAACTAAAGCGCGGGGCCGAAGGCCCCCGTGATCACACTTCCCCCTCGGATTAGCTTTTAGCCCCCAAGGGTTTAGATTTTAGGGTTTTAGAATGCAACTTTTCTAAAATGTATGCATAAAATCAAAAATGATTTTGCATAGATTTTTAACATTATACATGTGAAATCAAATTTGATTAGCAACCCTACGACTTCAAACCCTAAACTAAAGCGCGGGGCCAAAGGCCATCGTGATAAAGCTTTAGGTTAGGGTGTGAAGTTGTAGGGTTAGCCGTTAGGCTAATCCTACGACTTCAAACCCTAAACTAAAGCGCGGGCCGAAGGCCCCCGTAATCACACTTCCCCCTCGGATTAGCTTTTAGCCCCCAAGGGTTTAGATTTTAGGGTTTTAGAATGCAACTTTTCTAAAATGTATGCATAAAATCAAAAATGATTTTGCATAGATTTTTAACATTATACATGTGAAATCAAATTTGATTAGCAATTAAGAAGTCGTAGTTTACAAAATCAAATTTGATTTTATGTATACATTTAGAAAAACAAATGAAGTCCATATCAAGAAGCATTTACAAAATCACATTTGATTTTATGCATACATTTAGAAAAAGAAATAGAGTCCATATCAAGAAACCTATACAAAATCAAATTTGATTTTATGCATATAGTGTCAAAAAGCTATACAAAATCATATTTGATTTTATGCATACATTTAGAAAAACAAATAGAGTTCATATCAAGAAACCTAAACAAAATCAAATTTGATTTTATACGGACAGTGTTAACAAGTTATACAAAATCAAATTTGATTTTATACGGACAGTGTTAACAAGTTATACAAAATCAAATTTGATTTATGCATACATTTAAAAATACAAATGGAGTTCATATCAAGAAACCCTTACAAAATTAAATATGGAACAGAACTAAACACAATTTATCATATTTCACAACGAATTTTGATTTGTTAAACAAGAACACAATCTGTAGACAAATGATCAACTAATGAAAACTATCATCCAAGTATAAAATATGTAAACAGCTAAAAATTATTTATTTCTAAACAGGTATAATAAAGAAAAAATGTTTGTCTAATTGTTTGTAGCTCCTTCAGTATCCATGTTTTCATCTACTTTTTTTTTCTTCTTTCCACATGTCCTGTTGTTGTGACTCGTACCTCCACACTTGCTGCAATTTCTCCGACAGTTTTCAAGTGTTCCATACTTTTTTACAAACACTGGTTGTCGTTTATAATCAACTATTGGCACAAAAAACTGCGATCCATCTGGTGTTTGAAATGTTTGTGTAACATTTGTTTTAAGTGTTTTTTTCAGCACATGAACTATATGAAAATATACATGTCAAAAACAATAATCATATATGATTTTACGTATCAAATTGAGTCAAGGCAAATGGCTTCCATACAAAGAAACCTATTCAAAATCAAAATTGATTTTAAGCATACAGTGTGAAAAACTTATACAAAATCATATATGATTTTACGCATACAGTGTGAAAAACCTATACATAATGAACTATTCAAAATCAAAATTGATTTTACACATACATTGTGAAAAACATATACAAAATCAACTATATTCAAAATCAAAAATGATTTTACGCATACATTGGGGAAAACCTATACAAAATCATATATGATTTTATTCATACATTAGACAAAACAAATGAGTTCGTTACAAAGAAACCTATTCAAAATCAAAAATGATTTTAAGATACAGTGTTAAAACTATACAAAATCAAATTTGATTTTATGCATACATTTAGAAAAACAAATGGAGATCCATATCAAGAAACCTATACAAAATCAAATTTGATTTTATACGTAAAGTGTTAAAAAGCTATACAAAATCAAATTTGATTTTATGCATACATTTAGAAAAACAAATGGAGATCCATATCAAGAAACCTATACACAATCAAATTTGATTGTATACATACAGCTTCAAAAAACTATACAAAATCAAATTTGATTGTATACATACAGCTTCAAAAAACTATACAAAATCAAATTTGATTTTATTTATATCTTACACAAACAAACGGTGTTTATATTAACAAACACATACACAATCAAATTTGATTGTATACATACAGCTTCAAAAAACTATACAAAATCAAATTTGATTTTATTAATGCATTTAAACAAAACAAATGGAGTTCATATCAACAAACTTATACATAATCAAATTTGATTGTACGGTACAGTTTCAAAACGCTATACAAAATCAAATTTGATTTTATTTATACATTTACACAAACAAATGGGGTTTATATCAACAAACACATACACAATCAAATTTGATTTTATTAATGCATTTAAACAAAACAAATGGAGTTCATATCAACAAACTTATACATAATCAAATTTGATTGTACGGTACAGTTTCAAAACGCTATACAAAATCAAATTTGATTTTATTTATACATTTACACAAACAAATGGGGTTTATATCAACAAACCTATACACAATCAAATTTGATTCAGAATCATAAAGGTATTATCAAACTTTGGTTTAGACATTTCATCAAACACCTTATATGCAATACTCAATCAGATGTGATTTGATACTAAATCATATATAAGAAACTTTGGTTTAGACATTTCATCAAACACCCTGTAGGCAATATTATACCAAACAACAAAGTCAATTAAATAACTAATAAAATTTAACAAATTCAAATGTTAGAAAGATCTAATCACATGTTATCTAATTACATTTGAATATTTAGAATTTACATAACAAAAAGTCATCTTCAAGATTAATTGATGATGAATGATGGAGATGATGACGACAGAGGCAACGATGGCTGTACCATATCGATTGAAACGCGATGGTGACCTGAGCACGGTGGTGGTAGTGGTGGTGGTGGTGCTAGTAGGGGGGAGAGAGAGAGAGATCTGTGTGTGTGTTTGAAACTGAAAAGAAATAATTGGGGTGTGAGATAATGTGCAAAATTACCAAAGTACCCCTCTGCGTGTTTTTTTCTTTTTTTAATGGAACCGTCGATCTGTTTTGATCCAAGGGCTGAGATTTAGACCTTGGATCTCACCAAATTTGTAGGTTTTGCATGAATACTACTCTATAACTAGATATAATCACAAGTGTAAAATAATCATTTAATTTGCTTACCAATTTTCTGGAACAAATTTGTAAACCATTTGACAAAGCATCTTCAAAACTTCATTTAATATGGATTGAAGCATTATATACTTATATTCGCTAATTCTTCAAAGCATCCACATATGTTTTAGTAGAAATAAACACACAAACACTAAAGCGACTAAACACGTATATATGTGTAGACGAGTTAAAATCTGTGAACAAAAGTTTTGTAACCAAGTACGAGTATTTGTGTGTGGAGAGGCTCTGAATGCCAAGATCACTAATGAAGTCGGGTAAACTTGAATCAAGAAAAAAGGGACTATCACTAAAGTAAAAATTAATGTTAATAAAGTAATTTAGCAAATATTTAAAGGGTATCCGCCGACGGTAAACGACAAAATGCGCTCATGCTTCCAATAATTCTGGCCCAGTTATCTTGATAGTCCGTACATATATTATTTATAGTCATAATTGGTAAATGGGTTTTTCTAACATGTGCCCTAAGGGCACACATAAATTGCATTTATTGCACCTCGTAAATTGAAAAAGGTAATAATATTTTTTTTGGAAAATGCATTTTTCAAATTCCGAGAAGAATATTATTACCTTTTTCAATTCTCGAGAAGAATATTATTACCTTTTTCAATTCTCGAGAAGAATATTATTACCTTTTTCAATTCCGAGAAGAATATTATTACCTTTTTCAATTCCGAGAAGAATATTATTACCTTTTTCAATTCTCGAGAAGAATATTATTACCTTTTTCAATTCCGAGAAGAATATTATTACCTTTTTCAATTCTCGAGAAGAATATTATTACCTTTTTCAATTCCGAGAAGAATATTATTACCTTTTTCAATTCTCGAGAAGAATATTATTACCTTTTTCAATTCCGAGAAGAATATTATTACCTTTTTCAATTCTCGAGAAGAATATTATTACCTTTTTCAATTCCGAGAAGAATATTATTACCTTTTTCAATTCTCGAGAAGAATATTATTACCTTTTTCAATTCCGAGAAGAATATTATTACATTTTTCAAATTCCGAGAAGAATATTATTACCTTTTTCAATTCTCGAGAAGAATATTATTATCTTTTTCAGCTTACGAGGTGCAATAAATGCACTTTATGTGTGTCCTTAAACATGTTAGAAAAAAACCCCACCCCTTCTCATATCCCAACACACCCAATCCACTTATGCACATACACAAAACAATGTACATACACAGATCTCATATCCCACAACCACTTATTCTCCTTAACTTCTACTACTAGTAAATTCTCCCTTCTTTTACCACAACTAATTCAATTATCATCATCAAGTACCTTGTTGTATGTCTTCTTTTCATTTTATATAGTTATATTTTCCTTTAAATGTTTGTGAGTTTTAATTTTGGTTTGTTTTTTTTTTCGGTCATTTTCTTCTTTTATGTTATGACCTTTTCAGATTGACTTTTTTTTGTGTTGAAAATACTTTTGCAGAAAAAGTATTTCGCGGAAGAGATTCAGGAGCAATCAAAGAAGATATAAGTTAAATGTTCCGCTAATAATAGATTTTTATGCGACTTGGTGTGACTCTTGATAATAGATTTCTTTTTGGTAAAATCTAATTAATTTTTATATATCTTGCTTTAGATCTAAAAGTTTTGGTTAATTTTTTCAGATCTAATAACCATGACAGAAACACCACTCCATTGGATAAACAAGAAAACGATTCGTCATCTATGGATCTTCATTGCTGCTAGAGAAATCTACCTTTGCTATTATGTGTTTTCTACTTCTTCCATTTTTTTTAGATCTATGATACTTATTTACATATTTATTATATTTGTTATATTTTGTTTGAATGTTTTTTCTCTGTAATGGGATCCGAAAGTATAGAATGCGTATCATTTGTTAATTGGAATTTGGAAAGTTATATTTCTTTCAAGTTCTTGTTTCGTATATATTATTCTTATATTCGGTTCATATTTGATTTCAATTTGTATAGGTTAAACTTCAGATGTTGAAGCTGTTTAACATTTTTATATCATGAATTCGTGATTAACAATTTTCTATGAAGATAACAAATTAATTTAGCCAAATTCTTAAATTTGACTCTTAGTTTTAGTGGCACAAAGCATATGCCATAATAGTGTTTTTTTACAACAATGGCACAATAACAAGTGCCACAATAACTATATAAGGTTGCAGCGGCACAAGCAATAAGTGTCACAAAAGGGCTTTAGTGGCACCACTTGTAGTGACACTTTTTTTGTATGCCACTACATCTAAGTTGGCTTTTAGTGGCACTTCTTTCACTTTTAATGGCATTTTTTGTATGCCACTAAATGGCACTTTATTTGTAGTGATACCTTTTTCACAAATACCTAAGGACCCGATCGAATATCTACTAGTCTACTATACGCTTTGACGTCTTAGTATGTATTACATGAACAACCACTGAATTGGCACTTTATTTGTAGTGATACCTTTTTCACAAATACCTAAGGACCCGATCGAATATCTACTAGTCTACTATACGCTTTGACGGTTTTAATGTAAATGTTAGATCTTTTAATATATATATATATATTATATATATATATATTATATATATATATATATATAATATATATATATATATATATATATAGATATTCCATAGATACCCGATCGCAAGCAACTTCTGGGGTGGGATTGTAGTTCATATCGGAAGACCTCGATCCTCATTTCTTGGATAAACATTAAGTATGAACAAACTGAGGAGAAGGAAAACACAAAACCAATGGAATTTGCGATCAATTATTGATCCTTTTGTCACGTAACACTATGATGGATGAGATTTGAAACCATAACCGGCCTCTACTTTTATGTTACATGTCGATCCCTAGCTTCTATTAGCTAGCTACTATCAGATTAAGATTAAATGATTGTACGCAAATGAATATTATTGTAGTGTGGTATATATAAGTGAATATATATATAGAGGAGGGGTTATTTGAGAACTCCTAAAAAAAAAAGAACCCAAGAACTCCTCTACACCCTTGGATCAAAGAAAATGGATGGACAAGATTAAAAATAAAAAACCTCTCTCAACACTAGAGGGGTATTTTCGTCAGCTCTTTTTTTTCTCTCTCTTACTTTAATAGAATTATATTTAATTCACTAAAAAACTTTTATCTCACAAACCGTAAATCGTTAGACGAAAAGAAAAGCATGAGTAGTCTTAGAATTTCGTCCTCTTTCATTAGAGATGCGATTCGATATATTTTTGACGACTTTTTAAATTTCATTTTTTTCCCATCACGTTCATCTTACACATGTGTAAGTTGTACTTGCCCATGGGCAGGTTGTACTTACCCCTAATACATCCCGCTCGGCTAACCCTCGGGCTTCAAACCCTAAACCCTAGAGTGGGAACCCTCATCCTTTTTAGGTTTTTAGGGTTTAGATTTTCCAGGGTTTTTAGAATGTAGCTTCCCCCTCGGATTAGCAATTAAGCTTTAGGGTTTAGGGTTTGAAGTTGTAGGGTTAGCCGGCTAACCCTACAACTTCAAACCCTAAACCCTAAAGCGTACCGTGTACCCGCTCTAGGGTTTAGGGTTTGAAGGTCGAGGGTTAGCCGAGGCTAACCCTACAACTTCAAACCCTAAACCCTAAAGCGTACCGTGTACCCGCTCTAGGGTTTAGGGTTTGAAGGTCGAGGGTTAGCCGATAGGCTAACCCTCGGGCTTCAAACCCTAAACCCTAGAGTGGGAACCCTCATCCGTTTTAGGTTTTTAGGGTTTAGCATTTAGGGTTTAGATTTTCCAGGGTTTTTAGAAAGTAGTTTCCCCTCGGATTAGAAATTAAGCTTTAGGGTTTAGCATTTAGGGTTTTACAATGCGTCCTCATCATTTTTGAACTTTATAAGTAACTTACCCATGTGTAGGTTGTACTTACCCATGGGCAGGTTGTACTTACCCATGGGCAGGTTATACAACTCACCAGTTCCAGGTATTTACTACACATGTGTAGGATGTACTTATATATATGTGTAGGATGAACGTGATGAAAAAAAAACGAAATTTAAAAAGTCGTCAAAAGTATATCGAATCGCATCTCTAATGAAAGAGGACGAAATTTCAAGACTACCCATGCTTTTTTTCCGTCTAACGATGTACGGTTTGTGAGATAAAAGTTTTTTAATGATTTAGATATTTTTTGATTTAATAAGAGGAGAGAGAAAGAGAGAGCTGAACAACTTTTTTAATAATGACAAACATGCCCTTCCTGATCTTGATGAATGGAGGGCTGAGATTGGTTCTCGCGTTCTTTTTTTTAGTGGTTCTCAAAATAACTCACCCCTATATATATATATAGATTCTTATCGAGGTTTGATTTCCTAGATTAAGGTGAGTCGTCAATAATAAATTACATACTCGTATTTAAACATATCTTCAATCCCACTTGCATTTACTTTTAGTAAGTAGGCTGGATCATGTTTGTGGTGTTGCAGTTATTTATATTATTGTTGTATGTTTGTAAATACTGTTACAATTGCTGTTATCTAATTTTGCAAGTTGCAACAGGTAAACCCAATTAATGGATCTTTATTAACATATAATAATGTAAACTAATCATAAAAGCAATGTGATAACGACCGATTTATCAAAAACAATGTTATAAAAATTATTAAATAAATGAATTCTAGCCACACACAGACTAATTATCACAGCCAAGACATGGCCACCCAATATATATTCTATTGCTTAATGAATTGAAGCTATCCTATAACCTCTATTTAAAGTATTTTTATACAATTTAATATATGATAATTTAGTTAAATGTTTCCCAATAATTTAGTTAAATTTTCCCTTTTGTGAATCAGCAAACTTAGTAAATTATATATATATATAGTGTATATATATAATATATATATATATATATATATATATTTTTCAAAGAGGAAAAATTAGGACTTATTAAACACAAGTGCTAGCTAGCCATCACTTGAAGAGATGGATGAGTACTTTTCATCATTGTCCCAAGAACAAAGTAAAGTGTCTAATTCTCTAGATAATAAAGAGGTCACAAATGTAGAAAGGATTAATGAAGAAAATGATCATCAGAAAGTAAAGCAATACATCGGTATCCGAAGGAGGCCATGGGGAAAGTTTGCAGCAGAGATACGAGATTCAACGAGAAACGGAAAGAGGGTATGGCTAGGGACATTTGATACTGCTGAAGAGGCAGCATTGGCATATGATCAAGCATTGTATTCAATGAAAGGTTCTTCATCTGTACTTAACTTTTCGGCTGAAATAGTGAAGGAGTCTTTGAAAGGATTTGATTTTTGTGTGAATAAGAAAGATGGGGAGTCTCCAGCAGCTGCTATTAAGGAGATGCACAGGCTTCGTAGAACAAGAACGGATTCGAAAGGAAAAAGTAAGGAGCAGGAAAATTTAGTGGTGTTGGAAGATCTAGGGTCTGATTTGTTAGATGAGCTTTTGAGTTCATCATGATTAATTCTTTTCTGAAGGAGCAAAACAAATTCATGATTTTATAAGATATATATTTCAACTCACAATCAAAAGGGTTGTGGCAACAGGTTACCTTTTTTTGATTTCATGATTATTAATTTAAATTTCTGAATATGTTTACATCTCTTGATAACACCATTCTTGTTATACATATTCTGATTTCAAAGTGAATTAATAACCGTGTATATGTATCGAAACAACATGCTTCAATCTCTTTGCACTGATGATGATCTCCCACGATGAAAATACACACAATAAGGTAATCGGATAAGATTTACATGCATGCTCATGACATTTGGTGTTTGTGTATGTGACAATTTGGTATTTGTGTTTTGATATTGAATTCTAGGCTATATAAAAAGTGTAGTTAGACATACTAAACCCTAGCCTACTTTGAAGAATATATGCTTTCTAATTTCTATATACAAATAACTGAATCTAGCTATCTGTATATCATATCAAAAGAATAAGTGTCATTGATTATTAGCACGAGTTTCTTAGGCATTGAAACTAGTAGTTACTACATCAAGCCGACAGAAATATTGAACACGGCAAAAAGATAGAAAAAAAACTGGAAAAAATTGTACGGATACGAAAAAAATAGGGGAGCTTTGGTGTTTATACAAACTTTGTCTTGAATTTTTGTAATACGAATTGAAGACTGGTGTTGTAGACACCGGCCTTGTCCAAATCATTGAAGCCCGACGTCTACAACACGTACCGGTCTTTGCATCGGTGTCTCCGCTTTTTGTCAATTGGCGCAGAAGCCCGGCCGTCTTCATGTACGTGTTTGATTCCTGCAAATGCATGAATGGATCGATGAATCAAGACTTGGCTAAGACCGGTGTTGAATATACCGGCTTTCAATGATTTCGACAAGGTGGATGTTATAGACACCGGTCTTCATAGTGTTACAAAAATTCAATACAAAAGTTGGTATAAACACCAAATTAAGGGCCCCATTTTTTTCCATATCCGTACGAATTTTTCAAAAAAACTGATGTTGATAATGTATGGTATGTATCTACAAAAGAAAAAAAAAATCTGATGTTGATAATGTATATATAGGAACAGAATCTTGGTTATATGCACAAACCCTTATATATATATAGGAACACAATAAGAATCACCTTCATACTAAATTGGATCGAGCCCAACATCTCTAGGATATATAGGCGGGCAGGCGGCCAATTAACCTCTAATTAAGCTAGCAATACATGTGTGGACTAGGTGAGTAGTGATGGATGCAGCTCCCATGGACAGCTCTTTGGGCCTAATAGGTGGTGGCCGGTGTCACAACATTTTTGATATTTTACTTAGTGTGTATATATTATTGTCAAATTCACAATACAAAAATGTAATGTTATCTATAGATAATGTAATTTGTACCCTATAACCTATAGATTTAGTGTATATTAATTGTCAAATTTCATTTTGGTAATGTTAATCTATGATTATGAAAACTGTACTCTATGATCTAAAGATTCAGTGTATATTGCAAGGTTTCAACACAAATTAAATTTGATGTTATATTGTACCATATAATCTCGATCGGATGATGGTTTTGGACAAATTAGTCATCTCGCTACCAGACAAATGTCATATTCCGACGACCGAATTTCCCACAAGTATCATCCGTTCATAAAAACAGCGTGATATATAAACATTTTTCCCACGGACATGAAATGTTAAGCATAGATTTTTTACGCGCATTTTTCATGGGAAAAGTTTCCCATGAATTTTCCACCAAAATGAGTTTTTTACAAATTAATTTTCCGCCGATTTTCCATTAATCAATTTAATCAGAAAATTCATCCGCGCAATTGCTGTGTTTTTTTTTCCTAACCTACAAGGCACTTGATTCCAATGAAATTGACGAGGGTCAAGTTTTCGATTATTTTAGACATGCTGGAAGTTAGACAAAATTCTCTACAATCATGTGCATTAACTATTTGAAGTTGAAAGGTGAAACATAATTTAAGATGGTCTCTTGGGCTCTATAGTTGTAGTACTCGATGGGTTTTTTTCATAATTATTTTTGGGGGTTTTGAATAATTAGGAAAGTGAAATGTTTTTTTTTAAAAAAGTATATATATCATTCACAACTCTACTACTCCGCAATTACGGAGTAGTTAATAGTACAAATACAAAAGAGGATTAGTTGTAACGACCAAACAAAATGTAACGACCAAACCTCATTTAGTAAAAGAATACAAAAGTTAAAAGTTTTTTTTTTTTTTTTACAACAACATCCCACTGCGCCGCAGTGGGGTTGGACTCCTCCCACTGCGCCGCAGTGGGAACTTACTGGTCTACGGGTCAAAAATCCCCCACTGCGCCGCAGTGGGGTTAAAACACTCCCACTGCGCCGCAGTGGACAGTTTCTGGTCCAGACCTGATAAAAATTCAGCAACCCAACATTTCCTTTTCACACTTGAACAACATTTCAACTTCCAAATTTCAAACCACATTTTATAACAGGACCCTTCATACTTCGACATAATAATGGATACCAAAGGTAATCTTTACAACCATAATTTCGAACCAAAAGCGATAAGTGTCTTCAAACGGTCGTTTGACCTAAAAACGACCTAGTTACCAAGTTATGACCAAAAACAACCAAGTGACACAAAATCTTTACATATCTGCAGATTTTTCAACCAAAAGAACTTGTTTAAGCCACACCAACATGTATCAAGAGCCATAGTAGTCAAAGGGAATCATCTAACCAATTTACCCACCTACTAGCTTTTAATCACAAATGGGCTAGTAGGAATTTACCCACCTACTAACCCTAAATCACAATTTGGCTAGTAGGAATTTACCCACCTACTAGCTTTAATCACAAATGGGTTAGTAGGAATTTACCCACCTACTAACCCTAATAACAATTATGCTAGTAGGAATTTACCCACCTACTAGCTTTTAATCACAAATGGGTTAGTAGGAATTTACCCACCTACTAGCTATAATCACAAATTGCTAGTAGGAATTTACCCACCTACTAGCTTTTAAATCACAAATGGGCTAGTAGGAATTTACCCACCTACTAACCCTAATAACAATTATGCTAGTAGGAATTTACCCACCTACTAACCTAATAACAATTATGCTAGTAGGAATTACCCACCTACTAACCTAATAACAATTAGGTTAGTAGGAATTACCCACCTACTAACCCTAATAACAAGTATGCTAGTAGGAATTTACCCACCTACTAGCTTTTAATCACAAATGGGCTAGTAGGAATTTACCCACCTACTAACCCTAAATCACAAGTATGCTAGTAGGAATTTACCCACCTACTAGCTTTTAATCACAAATGGGCTAGTAGGAATTTACCCACCTACTAACCCTAAATCACAATTTGGCTAGTAGGAATTTACCCACCTACTAACCCTAATAACAAGTATGCTAGTAGGAATTTACCCACCTACTAGCTTTTAATCACAAATGGGCTAGTAGGAATTTACCCACCTACTAACCCTAAATCACAATTTGGCTAGTAGGAATTTACCCACCTACTAACTCTAATAACAAGTATGCTAGTAGGAATTTACCCACCTACTAGCTTTTAATCACAAATGGGCTAGTAGGAATTTACCCACCTACTAACCCTAAATCACAATTTGGCTAGTAGGAATTTACCCACCTACTAGCTTTTAATCACAAATGGGCTAGTAGGAATTTACCCACCTACTAACCCTAAATCACAATTTGGCTAGTAGGAATTTACCCACCTACTAACCCTAATAACAAGTATGCTAGTAGGAATTTACCCACTTACTAGCCCTAATAACAAGTATGCTAGTAGGAATTACCCACCTACTAACCCTAATAACAATTATGCTAGTAGGAATTTACCCACCTACTAACCCTAATAACAAGTATGCTAGTAGAAATTTACCCACCTACTAGCTTTTAATCACAAATGGGCTAGTAGGAATTTACCCACCTACTAGCTTTTAAATCACAAATGGGCTAGTAGGAATTTACCCACCTACTAACCCTAATAACAATTATGCTAGTAGGAATTTACCCACCTACTAGCTTTTAATCACAAATGGGTTAGTAGGAATTTACCCACCTACTAACCCTAATAACAAGTATGCTAGTAGGAATTTACCCACCTACTAGCTTTTAATCACAAATGGGCTAGTAGGAATTTACCCACCTACTAACCCTAATAACAAGTATGCTAGTAGGAATTTACCCACCTACTAGCTTTTAATCACAAATGGGCTAGTAGGAATTTACCCACCTACTAACCCTAATAACAAGTATGCTAGTAGGAATTTACCCACCTACTAGCTTTTAATCACAAATGGGCTAGTAGGAATTTACCCACCTACTAACCCTAAATCACAATTTGGCTAGTAGGAATTTACCCACCTACTAGCTTTTAATCACAAATGGGTTAGTAGGAATTTACCCACCTACTAACCCTAATAACAAGTATGCTAGTAGGAATTTACCCACCTACTAGCTAATAACAAATGCTAGTAGGAATTTACCCACCTACTAACCCTAATCACAAATGGGTTAGTAGGAATTTACCCACCTACTAACCCTAATAACAAGTATGCTAGTAGGAATTTACCCACCTACTAGCTTTTAATCACAAATGGGCTAGTAGGAATTTACCCACCTACTAACCCTAATAACAAGTATGCTAGTAGGAATTACCCACCTACTAGCTTTTAATCACAAATGCTAGTAGGAATTTACCCACCTACTAATCCTAATAACAAGTATGCTAGTAGGAATTTCCCACCTACTAACTTTTAATCACAAATGGGCTAGTAGGAATTTACCCACCTACTAGCTATAATCACAAATGGGTTAGTAGGAATTTACCCACCTACTAACCCTAATAACAAGTATGCTAGTAGGAATTTACCCACCTACTAGCTTTTAATCACAAATGGGCTAGTAGGAATTTACCCACCTATGACCTCAAATAACAAGAACATGATTATATGCATATACACTCACCTTGAACTTGGCTAATCGGTTCTATGGCTATATGCTCAACTAAAAGGTCTTCACCACCTATACATAATGCAATTCACACAACTATGAGTTCTATAAACTCAACTATTTCAAGGTCAAATACTTGCATTCCACAAGCATTCCCTTTTCATGGTGTTTGGCATTCACAAAACACTACAACTTTTCAATAATCAATTTCAAATCACCATTTAGCCAAACACCCAAAACATAAGGTTTATTACTTTAGGGTTCCATTAAAACTCAATTGAATTGACCCAAAGCTTTTCTTTTTAGTTTAATTAGGGTTCATCATCAAAATCCCCAAAATATCAAATTCCCAATTTCCAACTAAGAACCCTAATTCCAAAATCAAAGAACCCTAAATTCAGAAATTGAAGAATGAAGGAATTTCTTACCTCAAGAACAACAACAATTAAATTTCCAGATTTCCCTCTTTTCTTCTTGTTAAATCCGGCCTCCCCCAAACAAAACAACCCTCACTTTGCTTATTATTAGAATGAATTAGATGATTGCATTTGGGAGGAATACTCTTGCATGTCAATTCCTTGATGGAATGAATTGGAAGATTTTAGAAGTGAAGGGAAATAAGGTTTGTGGAAGTATGAATCATACTTGAAATTTGCTGGGCACTCTATTCAAGGTCATATACTTGCATTCCACAAGCATTCCCTTTTCATGGTGTTTGGCATTCACAAAACACTACAACTTTTCAATAATCAATTTCAAATCACCATTTAGCCAAACACCCAAAACATAAGGTTTATTACTTTAGGGTTCCATTAAAACTCAATTGAATTGACCCAAAGCTTTTCTTTTTAGTTTAATTAGGGTTCATCATCAAAATCCCCAAAATATCAAATTCCCAATTTCCAACTAAGAACCCTAATTCCAAAATCAAAGAACCCTAAATTCAGAAATTGAAGAATGAAGGAATTTCTTACCTCAAGAACAACAACAATTAAATTTCCAGATTTCCCTCTTTTCTTCTTGTTAAATCCGGCCTCCCCCAAACAAAACAACCCTCACTTTGCTTATTATTAGAATGAATTAGATGATTGCATTTGGGAGGAATACTCTTGCATGTCAATTCCTTGATGGAATGAATTGGAAGATTTTAGAAGTGAAGGGAAATAAGGTTTGTGGAAGTATGAATCATACTTGAAATTTGCTGGGCACTCTATCTCCCTGCCACGTCCCAATCTAAAATTTTAGTGGGTCGAATACCCGCTATCCGCTAAAGTTCCAACTAAATTAACCCCTTATCTCAAAACAAAATACTGGAAAATTAATTTAATGTCAAAACTAATAAAAGAGTTAATTTTCTTTTACCTTAAAATTTTGGGGTGTTACAATTAGATTACATTAAAAGCATCCCAATCCTCCCAAGAAATAGAACCTTTCTTTAATCTACTTTTATACCACAAGAAACCTATAGTTTTGATCTCAAGGAAGACTTTGTCGCTAGAGAACCTAGTCTTCTTAAAAATCTTTTCATTCCTTGCTTTCCAAATCTGCCAACACGTTACGAAAATGATACCTTTGAAAACGTTCCTCTCCTTCTTACCTAAGCCAAAAAAAAAAAAAAAAAAAAAAAAAAAAAAAAAAAAAAAAAAAAAAAAAAAAAAAAAAAAAAAAAAAAAAAAAAAAAAAAAAAAAAAAAAAAAAAAAAAAAAAAAAAAAAAAAAAAAAAAAAAAAAAAAAAAAAAAAAAAAAAAAAAAAAAAAAAAAAAAAAAAAAAAAAAAAAAAAAAAAAAAAAAAAAAAAAAAAAAAAAAAAAAAAAAAAAAAAAAAAAAAAAAAAAAAAAAAAAAAAAAAAAAAAAAAAAAAAAAAAAAAAAAAAAAAAAAAAAAAAAAAAAAAAAAAAAAAAAAAAAAAAAAAAAAAAAAAAAAAAAAAAAAAAAAAAAAAAAAAAAAAAAAAAAAAAAAAAAAAAAAAAAAAAAAAAAAAAAAAAAAAAAAAAAAAAAAAAAAAAAAAAAAAAAAAAAAAAAAAAAAAAAAAAAAAAAAAAAAAAAAAAAAAAAAAAAAAAAAAAAAAAAAAAAAAAAAAAAAAAAAAAAAAAAAAAAAAAAAAAAAAAAAAAAAAAAAAAAAAAAAAAAAAAAAAAAAAAAAAAAAAAAAAAAAAAAAAAAAAAAAAAAAAAAAAAAAAAAAAAAAAAAAAAAAAAAAAAAAAAAAAAAAAAAAAAAAAAAAAAAAAAAAAAAAAAAAAAAAAAAAAAAAAAAAAAAAAAAAAAAAAAAAAAAAAAAAAAAAAAAAAAAAAAAAAAAAAAAAAAAAAAAAAAAAAAAAAAAAAAAAAAAAAAAAAAAAAAAAAAAAAAAAAAAAAAAAAAAAAAAAAAAAAAAAAAAAAAAAAAAAAAAAAAAAAAAAAAAAAAAAAAAAAAAAAAAAAAAAAAAAAAAAAAAAAAAAAAAAAAAAAAAAAAAAAAAAAAAAAAAAAAAAAAAAAAAAAAAAAAAAAAAAAAAAAAAAAAAAAAAAAAAAAAAAAAAAAAAAAAAAAAAAAAAAAAAAAAAAAAAAAAAAAAAAAAAAAAAAAAAAAAAAAAAAAAAAAAAAAAAAAAAAAAAAAAAAAAAAAAAAAAAAAAAAAAAAAAAAAAAAAAAAAAAAAACAGAAGAAAAAAACAAAGTTCCAACTTTACACCAATTGCCAATTTGATTCCATACAGACGTCGAGCATGGGCAATAGCAAATTAAGTGATCTATCGTTTCGTC